>PVMI01001790.1:0-11880 GCA_008528875.1 Aulacorthum solani | reverse complement strand
GCGGTCGGCTCGTTAAGGGAGGAGAACTATCAGACTGAACTGTACTGCACCGCGGAAAGTGAACTCGGCGCGTATCCTTTTTTTTCGAAAAAAAAAAAGAAATATAATCATTGACAGCCAACGCCGTACAAATAAGTACAAACGACCCGTCTCGTCGTCGGGCGGTTGTTTGACGACGACGGAGACGCGTACAGTTAATCTAAACGTCGACTCGACGGCAGCCCATTATTTCAAATTAGACTCTCATCTCGACGCGAGCGGGCCGATCGGACGAACTATCCTCCATCCCGTGTATCGTATACTCGGGCGGGCACATGCAGTAGCAACACACACACACATTTCATTATTATACACGTCTCGCAATAATTATTATAACGTACGACGAGACCGCCTCCTCAATCCCTGCAATTACGCTCCTTTCACATAGGTCCCAGACGAGTTTATTATCATTATCGCGACGACGTCTACCGTTCTTCCTCGCTCTGTATAGGTACATTATTATCTGCAGCCCTCTGTGTACACATAAGTATCGTTGTACGTTACCTCCGTATGTTAACACAGCGTTCGTTTCGATTTTTCCAGGGGAAGGTGGTGAAGGCGAAGAGCCTCCAGCGGGCTACCAAGAAGACGACGGTGGCTGTCCCGAAGACGACGAGGACGAAGAGGAAGAAGAGGAGGAGGGCGTGTCCGGCGGATCGTCCGGCTCGCCGCCCAGGTCTCCGATCCCGTCGAGCACGGACGTCGAACAAGACGCCGCAGTCGCTAACGAGCGTTTGCCTCTGAGGTCAGTACACATACCGTGGTATAATATATAATATTATTATTGTATAGGTACCCAATAACTTAAAAATAAATATTATACACTAACGATTTATCGTTTTAGCACGATACACGTATGATATATATATATATAAATATATATATATTATATTGATATTGTATTAAATTTAAATTGAGACTTTATATGTACGCGAATCCTCTCCCCCCGCCATCACCCGAAAGACACGAAAACGCGTTCCGATCCGGCGGCGGTCATTTTCGTATTTATAGGATTTATTATGTCTCTTGGATCTTGTGAGCGTTCCACACTATCCGAATCGTAATAATTAATGATTTTGTTTTATTTATTATTCTTCGCGCCAGAATTATTATACCTATATAATAATAATATTACGATTTACAGTCGACGAGATCTATATTATAAAACGACCAACAGATTATTAATATCCCAACAGTCGTGAATTATTATTGTTATTATTATTATTATAATTATAATAAGTACAGACGATCGTTTTCTGATCCCGGCCGTCGTCGTATATTATAACGCAATCTTAATTAAAACGTATAATTTAATCGCGCACGAATAATATCGTTGTGTTCTATAAATATAAAATATAAAGACTGATAATAATAATTATTTCCATCGATACGGTTCGTTTAATTGGGCCTTGACATTATACTCTCGGTAGGAATGCCATTAAATTTATTCTGGTAAAATGGCCGATTTTACGCAATGTCACACACGTCTCGTCGATTAAACAAAAACGCCTCGGCCATAAATCTGGTTTGATGAATATGTGAACGTTTCTTTACGCACTCCAACGTCTTTGAAAATTGTGTTTGAACGTAAATTAATGCCTCGTATTTTTTTCATCGCATTATTATATTTTCTCCGTAAATATAATATAATTTTAAATTATCAATATTTTCTATAATCTGATGTATTTATTTAAACGGTATCGTGTTCGCACGAAATTATTATGGATAAATCACGTTGTGTGTGCACGTACAACACCACGATAATATTATACCATTACTGCGCGTTCAGAAATTATTTGAACCGAAAGAAATCTAAATGAAGTAAAATAAAAACCCCCGGTGAAATTCGGCAATGCAATTACGACCTAGGGCGACAATATATAATAATAATTCTTCCGAAAACTCTTCAAAATACGATCATATTATGTATATACAAGAGACGCTGGCGGCGGCCCCCATCGTGCCATTAAAAAAAAAAAAAAAAAACGTTCCGAATGTCGACGACGGCGAACAGTGTCGTCGTCATCGAGCTCCCCGTAATGTGCTCAGGGTGTGTTGGTTTTGCCCGTTCATTTGAATTTTCATTTAGTCTTGGTTCGCGGCGGAGAGATGGCGGGACTCTTCGACTGATTTACGATAATGGCTCGGGTGCCGCCTCTCCTGCAGCGGCGGATAATTTCTTTTTTTTTCGCCTACGCTCCGCGAAAGGAAGTTCCGGGTGCGGAGTGGAAACCGACAGTGTGTAGAGCGTTGCTATATAATATAAGGGTGGCGGTGGCGGTGGCGAGAGCGGGAAAAAACTGTTATGACCTCCCCGCTGGGAACGTCAACTTTGTACTTTGGATTCGATAATTTTTAAAATATATCGCCCGTTGCTGCTCACGTCGACTCGACTATATATACCGCCGCCACCGGGGCACCATGATAACGTCGTCGTTCCACCCTCCCGCCGGCGCTACCGAAAGATACACCTTGTCAACTTGAATTCGTGACGGCATTATATTACAATTATTCCGGTTGCGCCGGAGACGACACTGCAAACTCCATAAATTGGTTTTAATGCGGCACTCGACTGAGTTTGTTTTTGCGAGAAAAGTCTTGCCAATATGAAATATTGTTCATTAATCTGTCTTGTTAGCCGGAAATTATTGCCGACGGAGGATCGAGTTCCGGGCGTGCAAATCCATTCCTCTACTTCTCTCCCTCTCGCTCTCACTCTCTCTTTATATACCCGCCACTACTCGTCGTCCCAACGTCCCGACCCACACCAGAAAAAAGGGCCCTTATATCAAATTCTGAATAATATATACGCGCGTGTGTGAGAGCGAGAGTGGATATGTATATGTGTGTGTTTGTATATTATGCTCCGGAGCCACCAGGCACAGAGCCAAAATGGCCGCGTGCTAATCATTCGGATTGAAATCTTGTCGCCAACTCAATGTCGGGTTATGCTAATTGTTTCCATTAATTAAACCGACAAAAAAAAAAATAATAATAATAATAAATAAATAATAATAATGCAGTCGGTTGACTGAAATGTGTAGTTGGCAGATGGTAATAATAAAAAAACACGTCGTAATTAATGGAGAGGAGAAAAAAAATCAAGTAATTTTGATAAACGCCTTCATTAAATCAAGGACTCGGTCAATCTATTCGTGTCAATTTTTATAGTGCGTCTCGTTTTCAGACGACATTAAATGTCACCCGGTCATTAGTCCGTGTTATTTCAGGTTTTCATTATATTTTTTGAGTATATTGTGAAATTTATCTTACGTCCCAAAGGAAGCGCGTTGTGCACCTTAATATTATTCACGTCGATTTTAATATAATGTCGACCTCGAATTTTTTTGTTAAATAAATATATTTAATAATTTTACTGTTTTGATGGAAATATGACGATGATAATTTTTTAAAACGTGAATGTGCTTATTTTTATGTTCACAGAGAAACAAACAGTCCGTCTAAAATGAGTAGAGGATCGCCGAGGAGCGAATCGAGTCTTCCGCCCTACGAAGTACCGCTGTTGGCCACCGTGTCTCCGGGACGTTCGCCACCATCGTCAGACGTTCTCGACTTCAGTACTAAAAGACCAGCCAGTCCACCGGCTTCTTCCCAGCCTGCGGCCATGAACCTCAGCAGCAGCAACGACGACTCACCGATCGACTTGACTATCAGGAGCAAGAAAATAAAACTCGACCCTTCACCAGTATCGCCGTCCACTGACGCGTACAACCGGATGAGCAGGCCTTGGGCACAGTACACCACACCGGTTATCAGGCCCATATCCAGGGGCGAGATGATGACGCCGCCGAGCGACCCGGTGCACATGTGGAACGGCAAGCACGGCAAACTGACGTACGGATCGTTCCCATCAGCTGCGAGCGACGCCACCAAGGCGCTGGAGAAGATGTGTGAACTGAGCAAGCTTCAAGACGAACCGAGATCGGTGCTGCCGCCCAGCTCTGGACGGCACAGCGCGTGGCAGTCTCACTGGCTGAACAAAGGAGCTGACCAAACCAAAGACGTGCTCAAGTGCGTCTGGTGCAAGATGAGTTTCCCTACGCTGCAGGCTATGTCAACGCACATGGCCGAGACCAAACACGGCGCCCCTCCCGCTCAAAATATCCAGCCTCCCCCGCCCCCACCACCTCCACCAGTTTCCACGTCTTCCGGTCACAAAAACGATCTCAACATGTTGATCAAGGAAACAATGCCGCTGCCCAGGAAGTTGGTGCGCGGCCAGGACGTCTGGCTGGGAAAGGGCGCTGAGCAGACTCGACAGATACTCAAGTGCATGTGGTGCGGCCAGAGTTTCAGGTCGCTACAGGAGATGACCACGCACATGCAGCAGACCCAGCACTACACCAACATAATTTCGCAAGAGCAGATCATATCGTGGAAGTCCGCGGACGAGAACAAGTCGTCAAGTGGCGGCAGCAGCAACGCGAGCGCCGCTTCCACCAGCTCTCCGGCCGGCTCGGTGAACACGTCCGCTAATCATGTCAGTGCCGTGCTCACGTGCAAGGTATGCGACCAGGCGTTCAACTCGCTCAAGGAGTTGAGCGTGCACATGGTGAAGAACGCGCATTACAAGGAGCACATGATGCGGTCGATCACGGAGGGTAGCAACAGGCGCCGACAGACCCGCGAGAAGCGAAAGAAATCGCTGCCGGTGCGCAAGCTGTTGGAGCTGGAACGGGCTCAACACGACGTGAAGAACGGCGACGGAGGATATCCGACGGCCGGTGGCGGGTTCAAGGCAGTCAACGACACCAATCACCGACTGGGCAGAATAATCTGTGAGAAGTGTGGCGAAAAGGTGGACGTGGCCAGCTTCATGGAACACTTGCGGGTGTGCGTGACGATGACGGCGGACCAGAAAAACCTACTTAAAACCGCGCTGATGTCGCAAAACTCGATGTCGGCTGCCGTGGCGGAACCGGGCCGGGAGAAGAGACCCAAGAAGGAGCAGGACAGATCTCACGCTGCGGCCGACCTGTCGATGAACAAACCGACCGCGGCCCCAGCCACCACCGGTTCGTCGCCTTCCGTGCTCAACGCCATTGAAAAGCTGATCGAGAAGAGCTTCGACTCGCGGCTCCGTTACGGGACGTCGGCCACGGGCGCTTCGATCGGCGAGAGCATACTCAAGCGTTTGGGCATTGACGAGAGCGTGGATGCCACAAAGCCCATAATGGACGTGCAAGCGATGAGCCTGTTGCGCAGTTATCAGTCGCTGGGCCGGCATGAGCGGAGTGGCAGTGAGTCGAGTTCCATGTCACCTGAATTGGCAGCCATGCGGAGCGATTCGACCACGCCGGACCGCAAATACGAACCGGCCGAATATCAGCGCATGCGGTCGTTGACGCCCAAGTCTACTCCCGAAAGGCACAGCTCTCCCAAGTCGTCGACGTCGTCAACCGGCAAAGGAGGTCAGGAGATCGCCGGCGGCGTGGAAGTCAAGACCGAGCCGACCGGCGGGCCCGACGAAGGGTGCGCGGCCGGCGAGTTTGAAGTGAAGAAGGAATATGTAGACGAAGACGACGTGGTGGCCAAGAGCCCGGCAGAGCGGCGGGCCAGGAGCCGGGAATCGGCCGAGGGTTCGGTGGCTGACGAGTTGAACGGATCGAGCCGGGGCCCGACACCCACCAATGTCAAGAGCCCGCCGAGTCCGGCCGGCAGCGACAAGTCCACGACGGACAACGGCAAGAAGACGCCGGTGACGTCCAGCAGTCTGGGAGCGCTGTCGTCGATGTTCGAGAGCCTGACGTCGGCGGCCAACAGCGGAGGCGGCGGTTCGTCGTCATCCGCCAACGGCGACGGTGGAGGCGGCGGCAAGAGTGGCGGAGGCGCCAGCAGCCACCCCCTGGCCGCCCTCCAGAAGCTCTGCGACAAGACGGAGAACCACCACCACCCGCACAACCACCATCACCACCACCGGCCCAGCAGCCGCTCGTCGTCCAACGCGTCCGCCACCAACGGGGGACCCGCGCAATCCATGTCGCCGCCCGCTTCCATCACGGGCAGCACCGCTCCCGGCGCCATATTGGCGTTCAGCTGGGCGTGCAACGACGCCGTCGTCACGGCCGACTCGATCATGAAGTGCGCTTTTTGCGACACCCCGTTCATATCCAAGGGCGCGTACCGGCACCACCTGTCCAAAGTGCATTTCGTCAAGGAAGGCATCACGCCCGAGCCGATCATGCTGAAACCGGCCTCGTCGTCTGCGGCGGCCGCCGCAGCTTCGTGCCACCAACAGTCTTCGTCGTCGTCCGCGGCCCATTCGCCCTCGCCTTCGCCCTCGTCCTCTTCGCAACACAAGTCGTCGCCGAATCACAACAACAACAACAACAACAGTAGCAGCAACAACAACAACAACAACGGGTCGCCGTCCACTTCGGCCGGCGCCGGCGGCGTCAAGAGTCCCGAAGCCAAAAACGGCGGCGGCGGCGGTTACGACGAGAGTCCGCATTCGAAATTCCTCAAGTACACAGAGTTGGCCAAACAACTGTCCAGTAAATACGTCTAGTCAACGCGCGTCTGTTATTACAAGCACGGTGTATACGACGATAGCGTCGTCATCGCGGTACCTATATTATAATATTATTTTGTATTATACACACATTGTTTATTTCACTGTATTATAACCGATGGCGTACGTCCGTTATTGGTTTTAAATATTGTTCGCGAGCGACAACCCCCCTCCCCCCATGTACATATTATGACATAGATTCCGAACGTTCATATGTATACACTCGCCCTACATAAAATTCATTGTTAAACGTCTTAAACTTACACTACTGCTACTATCTACAACTACGACTACCAAAACTACTACCACCACACTACTACTACTATTACTGAAAATTATAGACGGCTAGCGTGATGATATAAAAAAAAAAAAATCATATTTTTTAACATGATTATTATGTACTTTATCTTCCATTTTGTATGATGTATGCGAATTGTGGCGTAAAACCCATTACCTAAAATACAAATGTATACGCGTTAGGAAAATAACGAAACAATGAATTGTTTTTTTTTAATTTTTATTTTGTTAAACAATTTTTAAGAGAAAACTAGTTCGCGAAAATTAATATTTATTATATAGTATATAATATATACATATTATATTATATTATTAATGCAACTCTATACGCGAACGAATGTCCTTTATATTATGTATACGCGTTTACTCGATAATAATAATAATATTACTATTATTATTACTGTCCTCGTCGTTAGGCTAGCGACATTTTATTAAATATGATATATAAAAAATGTTAAATTATTTAGTACGATATTTGTAATACTATTACGTTTACGATACGTTTCTGCTCATACGCTATATAAGTGTCCTGTGTTAAAACGGATGTAACTTTAAGGATACAACATTTTAAAAGGCTGTCACGTCAACTATGTATAACGATTAATGCTTAAGTGTAGAGTTAATTATTTTAATCGACGATAGGTTAAGGATGTATTCATTTTCCGGTTAGACGTTTCCGTCTCGCGGAAACCATTCCACTTTGAACTAAACAATATTTATATTATATAAAATTAAACAAAAAAATCCCACAAAAAAAAAAAAAACAAATATGTATACTTAAATGTTGTTCTTCGAAAATACTACACGTCGCGTTCCTAATCCGGACTCGTTTTGTTTGCGTTCGGCTACAGACAAAAAAAAAATTAACAATAATAATTGAAAACGACGGTATACCTACCTACGATCGGTTTCGCACACTCAAATTTTATTATTCATTCAACCCGTTCCCCGAAGCACTTATTTTTTTTTATTTTAGTTATTACCTAATTATTATTAATCAGCCAGTAAGCAAAATAGTTACCATTTAAATAATTTTATTAGTTTTGTTGGTTATTATTTAATTTAAGGGGAATGTTTTCATTTTCGCGTAAAGTATCTATCGTAGGTACTTTTTTAATTTTTTTTTTTTAATTTTAATAATTTCCCATAGGGGAACACAATAATGTTAATTAAAAGTAATATTCTTAGCCGTTTACGGCGGCTATAAAATGATATTATTTTAACTTTGGGTGCCTCAACCAATCGGGAGCCGTGCGAATAGTTAACGACAGATTTCCGTAGGTCATCTTGCCGGTTATATATATTTTTATTTCCATACGATTCGTTCGTTTTTAGTTGCGTTATCCATCGTATTAAAATGCAATTATTATGTTATTATTACTATATAATACTATGTAGCCGGTACTCTATGATATATAGTGGCTGATGCTTTTTTTTTAATAATTAAAAATATTTTAAATTTTCCATACGAATAATATTATTAATCATGTTAAGTAAATTATTATCGGAAACAATTTGTCCTAAATAAATAACATATAATATACGTGTATACGATTATAAAACAATATTCTATCAAAAAAAAAAAAATATATATTACTAATTTTGCCATGTTTTACGTTCGTGTTTCGATTCTATCAAATTATTATAATATTGTAGGACTTACTATTTTGTTTACAAGGTTACTATTACGATAAATTATTATTATTATTATTATTATTATTATTATATTATCATTATTATTATTATTATTATTATTTTGTTTTTATTTTAAGTTTTTATCAGACTATGAAAAACCTTTTGTACATAATTTAAATATATAGTATTAGACATCAAATACGATTGTAATATAAATTGTACTTATTTATTTATTTATATAAAAAAGTAGGCAATATTTGTTTTAATTTTTAACAAATAATAAAAGACATTTCAATTCGACACGAGTGATTTGCCTTTTTACGCATCCTTTTCAGATATTCCTCTCCTTTGGTGACCATAGCTCAATATGTATAGATGATGCCAAGTATTGTTGTACATTATACAGCATTATGCGACGGTGACGTCGAAATCGACTTACTTATTTTCATCGTTGCTGGTGAGTACCGAGTCCGAAAAAATATCTAGAAACCATTTTTTCACATGAAATCGAAATAAACAAATAAAAGTTATATAAAAATATAAAAAAAGTAAGAAAAACAGCTATTTGTCAATAGGTCTATACGATTTGTATGTAACAAAAATAATTGGTAAAATATGCATTTGCAGGTTTACTAAAAGTATCCGAAAATATGCATCAAAAATTTGAAAAAAAATATGACACTTATTTGGTACAACTGCAGCTTGGTGACTAACACTGAAAAATCGTGTTTTACATCGGTCTTAAAAACTGCATCGACACATGTTTTGCACTTTGTATTTTTGTCATTTTAAACGACCGAAATTCAAAATGAATTCGACTGACAAACAACACACGACACACACAATTTATACTTGGTGACTATTTTTAAATATAGCTGTGTAGGTAGTGTATTTGTAAAATTATCTTAAAAATTAAATCTAATTTACTGTTGCAGTTGCACTAGTTTATATTTATAAATTATCAAGATAAAATATAAAAATTAAATTATAATACGATAAACTATACAATCCTTACTATATTATAATAGAGTAGGTTAAGTATTTTTTGGATAGATTTAATATTCTATTTTATTCTCTCATCAACTACCCGCACTGTTAGAAATGTAGGTTAACCACAAGACATACATTTTATTAAAAATATGCAGAAATATGTAAATAATGATGCAAATAAAAATAATAAATATTTGGTACACCTGCAGCTTGGTTACAATCGCTAAAAAATAGTGTTTGGTCTTACAAACTGCATTAGACAATTTTTCAACACAATATTGTTGAAATATTGTATCGATGCTTATGGTATTTGCTGAATTTTAAACGGCTGTTTTATGTTTAAAAATTAAAAAAATCCGATTTTAAATAACTTGAAGTAAAAATTGGTGAACAAGCTTGGTGATTTATCGTTTATGGTGTGTTAAATACTAGCGGATTTTTTTTTTGGATAGATAATGTTCTATTTTCTTCCCCCGCAAAACACCACCTCTAAAAATGTATATACCGTAAAACATGAATTTTACGTGTTTATAGTTGTGCAGTTTGCAATTACATTGAATTAGATTTGAACTCAAAATATTAAAAATATACAGAAATAAGCAAAATAAAAAACCATAATTTGCTTCAACATGACGCGATTTGTGGACATCATATTCACACAGCATGCCAAAGCATATAATATAAGTTATAAAGCATCAATTAAAAACACCGTAATTACTTAAAAAATAAAATTGTTTTAAATAAGAATTCTGCGAAAAAACTCGAAACCTTTATTATAATATTTTGACTATTGACGCGTCTTAGTTTGGTCACAAAACCAATCGAAATAGAAATTTTCATCATAATATTGGCCGTGGTAACAAAATCAACATTGGCGGCTTGGCGTAGTGCAATCACGTCACTCAACTTGATTAAGAGTACGCAACAGTCCGCCACCGCCAGTTCCCGGATGGGTGACCGCCCGCGGGTTCTTACAGTGGCACGACATACACGAGATTCCAACAACCGTGTACCGACTCTAACGCAACTCTGTAAAGTGGCTAATAGCATCCATTGGTCTAATCAACTAAAAAAAAAAAAAAACCAACTTTGTATAATTATTATCCGCAGCTAGTATTGTAAGTCAACCGAGTTCTCTAAAACGACGGCACTCCACGACCACTGTAGGAAAAATCTGCTGCCGAATAACGATTTCAGACTCAAACCGCAACTAGTTTTTTTCCCGACCGGGCGAGTGAACGTTTGTATAAGTACGTTCGACGAGATACACCACCCCTAGCCCTTAGTCCTTTTGACCTCGGTTACGGTTATTGTACCTCTGTCGCCTCGTGAAAAAAAATGTGACCAATCAATCGGCTGCAACCAATAGCGATCTCGGCCACTTTGTACTTGGACGACAACTGCAGTTTTTGGCCAATCGATCCTTCGGCGAGATCGTTTCCGGGGGCGAGCCGCAGTGGGTTAACAGTACCCTCTATACGTATTTTGGAATTCGGTTTGCCGGACAGGAGACTCAACTGGTGGACCACCAAATCGTATGGCTTACAGTTATTTTTTAGCTCTCGTAGTTTGCGCACGCGCAACAACTAAACTTTTTCGTGCCTGTGTGTGGCGTATGTGAATATTACATTATTATATGTGTTAAATTTGAAAGCCGATGTATTACTCATATATACTCTAATATTTTTTTTTTCACGTAGGTAGTGGATACGGTGTTCTCGCTTTGTACTCGGAAAGCGAACAGGTAAACGGAAAATTATTTATTGTTACGACGTGAATAGCAATACATGTAGGTATACTATTGCAGGTGGTTGCGATCGGACAAATTTATTCGAAAAATAGCCATAAAAATACCGAGAAATAGTGAAATTACAATATTATTTGTTTCAGTGAAATATGGTAACTTTCACTACAATAGCAGGTCGACCTCATGCTCTATATTATACAGTACCTATACACGTTACCGCCTATAGTAATATTGTCTGTCCAGTTGGACTTGCTCACTAACCGTCACACTGCTCGACAGTCGCATTCCGTTGCTATATAATATGTAAGCACACAAACACAAATGATTATTACAAACCAAAGGTAAGTAATATTTTGTTATCTCATTTTCGTTTAACCTACCACGTAGTGTCTTGAAAATATTGATGTGCAATCTTAACGACAAAAAAGTAAAAAGATAACAAGAAGCTAGTGTTTATCTATAATACGATCAGCTGGTATAATGGTTACAAATGGTTGTGTTAAAAAACAAAAAAAAATATCAATGTTAGGTTAGATACGTCGTACGCGTGTTAGTAAATGCGGTGAGCTTGATGACAACAAAACGCATACATTTATGTAGAAATAATTCGATAATCACAAATAATGTAATAGTATCTTCG
>PVMI01001781.1:0-13689 GCA_008528875.1 Aulacorthum solani | reverse complement strand
CCCCCCCATAGGGCCGTCACTGCATGTAATGTAGTGAAAATATGTACTTACATAATATAAATCCGAGCCCTATACAAATTAGTTATTACTTTTTTTCCACGTTTCTATAGTTAACTGATAATGGATAGTGTGTTACATTTTATTTTTTATTTGATAATTATTTATACTTAAAATTAATACAAAATACGCTAAAAATAATTCAATTTATTTATTTGGAAATACATAGAAGGTTCATGTGTTTTAATAGGGTAAACCATAATTTGTATGAGTAAAAACTTGAAATTCTAAAGTAGGTAAGTTGGTATGTTTTATAACTTAGAAAAATTAATTTTACAATTAGTTATAATTTTTTAGTTGCATTTAAAAAAAAAATATTTGCTACACATTCAATAAAAACAATTAAATAATATTAAATAAATATTATATTTTGAACTAATGTCTAATATTACTAAATTGTTTCTATTTCAAGGGGGGAAATTAATTTTATTTACATACAAATTAGTGTAATTGCGGCACTGGCACACCGCATGTAGATACATACAATTAATGGCCAATACTTAATCATTATTAGATAATAAATATTTACCTTTTACCTTACATTAAACGACAACTTAAAACCGTTTATATCAATGTGGATTTAAAAATTGGCACAATGAAAGATTTAAAAAGAGAATTTAGTGATGTAAAAATTAGTGGTTGTCATTTGCATTTTGATCACTATCTGGAGGCTTATATTCAAGATGTGATCCATCAGAATAATACAAAGAAGAGCAGAAACCCCTAGAAAACGGAAGAATTATAATCTAGAAATTCGATAGCTAAATCAGTTTAACCTCACGTTATGTCATTATCCCAATGAACCATGTAAATTACATATTCCAAAAATCTCGGTGCGATATATTTCGTACCGGTTTAGCTTAAATTATTCAATAGTAGTGTAGAACATAATATTATAATAGGCATAGTTCAGAATTTATCGTTATTTTTCCATGATTTAAAATAATTTTTAAGAAAAACGATTACAACTCATTATTTTAATTTTTAACATAATATATAATTTTATTCATAAATCATAATTTAATATTTTACTGTTTTTATTTGATGTTTTGACATTCTCGTGCCCATAAAAATATATTTCTGAAAAAAACAAAAAAACGTTAAAAATGTCAATAGTTGTTTTTTTCTGAGTTGTTTTAGTGGGGTGTAGGGGTGGTAATTGAAATTCGAAACCCCCTTTTTTAGACACCGGTGAGCCGCGGCCTCTCTAAAACTTAGCGCCCGCGCTAGACGCTAGTACCAGCACAGAACATATTCTGAATTTACGTCATATTGTTATGTTATGTTTTGCTCTATATCAATTACCAGCGTGTTAACGATACGTATCGGTATCGGATTCGGACCATAGAGTAACGCATCTTACTATTACTATAATTATAGTAATGGAGTATAGAGTATTACCACAGGTGATATTTGTGGTATAAAATAAATATCTGTGAGTATTACGTGATTCGGACCTTGATACGAGACACCTTATTCGTGGTCCGTGACCCGTCACCCGTGTGGCTGCGCGTGTCCTGTGACGTATCCATAGATATTAGATAATAATATACACATCTGTATATACCACAGAGTGAGACTTAATCTAACTCTATGGTATATACGTATATTATCTATGAACGTACCACGACGTCATCACTATCAACATTTTCTCACTTCAGATATCAAAATACTCAACTTTCAACACTCAACGCAAAATGCTGTGCTACAACCACGGATCATGGTGGTATAAATCTATAGCCATAAACAGCGGTGGATACGCTTAAGCCCCCAGCTGTAGATTTACACAACCGTGACGGCGTGGCACAACTTTTTTTTCCATCCATCATAATAATAATATCATTATCTCTTGACATTACATCGCTGGTGATAACCCCACCGCATTAGTATTTACAATTTTACAACAGTACATTACTGATTAGTGATTACTGTTGTATTCCGGTCAATCCACGTATTTAAAGGTGCCCATTCGGGGCATTAGACGCTTGTTGACAATAATAAATAATAATTATGCAACACGATGTGTAGGTTCCGAAACTTGCGGGTTCGTTAATGTCTTGCGAAGTTAAGAATAATTACGATGTTACTTCGTTATTGTAACTTATTGTCATCGGTTTTTGCACTCGGCAAAAGCAGCAAATGAATTAGAAACAAATTATAACAACAGTGGCTTTTTTTTGTTATTGAGACACATTACCTGTACAAAGTGTTTTATTATTTGTTATTTTTTTATAATAATGGCTTTAAAAAAAGTTAGAGGCAACATTGAGCGGATGTTCGACAAGAATTTGACCGATCTTGTGCGTGGTATCCGCAATAGTAAAGAAAATGAGGTATGTTAACTAAATTTAAAAAATAAAATCTGTTAACTTTAAAACTATAGTTGATTAATCTGTTGATTGATAAATTTCTTGTTGCAGGCTAAATACATTGCACAATGTATGGAAGAAATTAAACAGGAATTGAGGCAAGAGAATATAGCAGTTAAAGCAACAGCTGTGGCCAAACTCACATATGTAATAATTTAGTTAAAATAAAATAAGTCCAAGATAATATTTTTATTACTTTCTTTTAGTTACAAATGTTGGGCTACGATATTAGTTGGGCAGGATTTAACATTATTGAAGTTATGAGCTCTTCAAAATTCACGTACAAAAGGATTGGATACTTAGCTTCGTCTCAGAGCTTCCACACAGATACAGATGTATATCAAAATTATTTATAATTTATAACTGTTAACAATTACATGTTTATATATTATTTTAGTTATTGATGTTGACAACCAATATGATACGTAAGGATCTGAATAGCCAAAATCAATATGATGCTGGTGTTGCACTTTCTGCACTTGCTTGTTTCATTAGTCCAGATTTAGCAAGAGACTTGGCTAATGATATAATGACATTGGTGACTTTTATTTTGATAAATATTTTGTTGTGGAAAGTACAAATATTTTTTTTTTTTTAAGTTGTCATCAACAAAACCATATTTAAGAAAAAAGGCTGTGCTAATGATGTATAAAGTATTTCTTCGATTTCCGGAAGCATTAAGACCAGCATTTCCACGTTTAAAGGATAAATTAGAAGACATGGATTGTGGTGTTCAATCAGCTGCTGTTAATGTAGTCTGTGAATTAGCCAGAAAAAATCCAAAAAATTACTTGAGTTTAGCTCCTGTATTTTTTAAATTAATGACATCGTCTACCAATAATTGGATGTTGATTAAGATAATTAAATTGGTAATATTTCTAATTTAAAATGTTTTAATGTATGATTATCATCATAAATTATTTTTCTTAGTTTGGTGCATTGACCCCACTTGAACCAAGACTTGGAAAAAAACTTATAGAGCCTCTAACTAATTTAATCCACAGGTAAAAAAAATTCAGCTAATTTATTTGTTGTCATCAACTATTGTTTATTTTAAATGGTGTTGTTAAATTATCTTTAGCCTTTCTTATTGATTCATAAATTAAAAAATTAATATTATTTTTCTAAAAATATTTTAAGCATATGCATGTGAAATATATGTATTAAGGATTATTTTTTGTAGGATTAGGTCTGATAATATATTTACTAAAAACAGTTCAGTTTTATCAAAAAGTCCTATAAATGGACAAAATAAATTGAGGGACATTTCTCACTTTTGGAGATGGTATGTTTGAGGGTTGTAAAAATATATGTAATATGCTTTGTAAATCTAGATTAGTATTCAGTATTAATTGCATTCTAGAATAATTATGGATATAATTATATTTTTTAATTGCCCTACCAACAATAAATAACCAGTAAAGTCTTAAATTATAAATACCTATGTAATTATTATTATTGAAGTTTCCTTCTACATTTTCGCTCTATGTTTTTAGGATACCTATTTACCAGTTGCCAATTTTTAATACTAAAATATTATTTATTATCATTATCTTGCTTGAAAATAATTATTATAGAAGTATATTCATTTAATTTATTGTGTTCACTATTATAATGTTTAGATATAAACCCAAATAAGTCTGATTAAATATTATATTAGTTAATATTTTTAAAATTGTAAAATTTATATTCTGTAAAATAATTCTGTGATAATAATAATAATAATTGACCTGATGTTAAATATAAAAATAAAATGTTGTTTGTTTCGTTACAGTACTTCTGCCATGTCTTTATTATATGAATGCATAAATACTGTGATTGCTGGTAAGTACCCTTGTATTACATTTACCTTTGCATGATAAACATTATGTCGATTAAAATTAATTATTCAAAACTACAAAATATTCATAGAATTGAGTATTCACTGTAATACTCTGTGTGTTAGTTACTTTTTTCATATTATATTAAATTTATTTAGCTCTAATTTTCCTTAGCTTAAATAATTAATATATATTTGTATGCAACTTTATTTTTAATACTATGTTAATTTTTACAGTACTTATCTCAATTTCGTCCGGTATGCCAAATCATAGTGCTTCCATTCAAGTAATACATTTTTGAATATTACATTTTAAATTAATTCTTTGATATACAAGCTTATTTATAAATAGTTATTGTATTGTATAATTATATATTTATACTAGATGATTCACTCGATAACTCCCTTTTCCTGTAATAATGCATTTATTGAATAATATATTCAGAATTTAGGAATTATTAATTATACTTGAAAATAATTTTTCAAATACTTAGATTTCTAATGCCATTCAAAGTGTGTCTTGTAGTGATAAAAACTTCTTTTTTTCAAATGAGAATCATTTGTTTTAACTGTAAAAAGTTGAATAGACTATATTTATAAAATTTTGATGTATATATATATATATATAGAAATACATATTTGAATAGCAATTTTCATAGTTATTAAACTTAATGTGCTAAAGAAAGTAGTCCATGATAATAGGTTTAGAAGTTAGGATCTAATTATAATTATTTTTATGTTGAATTATTCACTAACATTTTAAAATTTTTAAAATTGTTTCACTATTATAAGAATTTATTAGACTGAATACTAAATCTATTTTATGTTATATGTAAAACCATTATCGATGTCTGTCTTTAGTACACACAGTTTAATAACTCAGAAACTATTAAATTCAATTTTCATTATTTATAAACATAATTACATAAACTTTTTTAAAATATTCATTTACTTTTGACAATTTACTGTATAAAAGGACAGTCTTCATTTAAAAAAAAATTAGGATCATTTCATGATACTTCTTTTATAGCATTAAAAGATAATAGTATGGTCTTAAGTATACTTATTCGTCAGAATTGGAATAGATACATTGTTAAAAGTAAAAGAAAGGTGCACATGCATTTTAAAAAACCCTTATATAATAAACATCTACATTTAAAAATTATTTATTCTAAATAAAGACTATTATTAATCATATATTTTTTTCACAATTTAGATATGTAAAGTAAGTTATGTATTTAAATTTTTCACTCATTCTGTAAATATTGTAATAATCAAAATAGTATTTTAAAGTGTTATACTGAATATTTAAATAATTTTCTTGTAAAACATTGTATTGATTATTTTTTATTTTTAAGTTTTGTTATTGATAGAGGCAGATGTTAAAAATATAATAAATATCCAACTTTAAGTGTCTACAAATGTATTATAATATACTATCAAAATAAAATAATAAATATACATATTCTAAATTTTGTTTCAGTTATGTGTCCAAAAATTAAGAATATTAATTGAGGATTCTGACCAGAACTGTAAGTATACCATAGTTTAACTGTATTTTGTCTTACTTTATACTAAATATATGTTTTAGTGAAATACTTGGGTTTACTAGCTATGTCTAAAATATTAAAAACACACCCTAAGTCAGTTCAAGCTCATAAAGATTTGATTATGATCTGCTTGGATGACAAAGATGAATCAATCAGACTTAGAGCATTAGATCTTCTTTATGGAATGGTGAATTTATGAAAATTATTTTTGTAAACTTTTTAATTATTATTATTTAATTTCAGGTATCGAAAAAAAATTTAATGGAAATAGTGAAAAAACTTATGGTTCATATGGATAAAGCTGAAGGCACAGTTTATCGAGATGAGTTACTTGTAAAAATAATTGATATATGTTCACAAGATAACTATCATTTTATTACAAGTTTTGAATGGTCTGATTTTTATCATCAATTAATTAAATTAATTAAGTTTAAATTAAATTTTTAATTCTAGGTATGTCAGTGTCCTAGTAGAATTAGCTCGAGTAGAAGGAATGAAACATGGTCCCTTGTTAGCTCATCAAATGTTGGATGTTGCTGTTAGAGTTAAAGCTATAAGGCCATTTGCTGTTGGACAAATGTCTCTACTTCTTAACAATGCTCATATGTTTATGCAACCTTCTGGTGGTTCGAATATGGCTAATGTGCTTTATGCTGCAGCTTGGATATGTGGAGAATATGCAAAGTAATTAGTTTTCTTTCTAAACCGGTTCATATTTTATAAGTTATTACTGTTGCAGTGAACTAGAAAAACCTGAAGAAACTCTTTTCTCTATGTTAACCGGCAAAGTACATTCACTGCCCGGTCATATTCAGGCTGCCTATGTGCAAAACATAATGAAAGTTTTATCAGTAATATTGTCTAAAGGAGACATTCAACAATCGATTAAGGTATAATTCTTGTTTAGTAAAAAAATCAAATAAAAACCTAACAAATATTTTGGTTTAGGTGTGCAAACGAGTATCTGATAAATTGGCACAATATGTATCTAGTGGAGATCTAGAAGTTCAAGAACGTGCAAGTGCAGCCTTACAGTTAATTAGTTATATTCATAAAGAGTTAGAAAATGGTGATACTGATGATATATGCACACAAGTAGCATATTTGTTTAATGGAGAATTGAACCCAGTTGCACCCAAAGCCCAGCGCAAAGTGCAAGTACCAGAAGGGTGTGTTCTTATTTAATTACTTAATAATACCTTATAATTAACTATTAGCTTAACCAAAATTTAAAACTCTAGGTTGGATTTAGATCAATGGATCAATGAGCCGTTGCATAGTTCTTCCGAAAGTGATGATGACAATCAGTCTGATGACCATTCTAATTTTTTTAATTTGGGTGGTTTTGATAAGAAAGAAGAAGAAGAAAATATAGCAAGTACAATAGATCATGTAGAAAAGGTAATTTTTTTAAATTTATAATGTTTCTGTATCTAAAAAATATTTTCTAACATTTTAGAACAGAAAAGCTCGACTTCAAGAACAAGAAAATAATCCTAATTATTTGAAATTAAACTCAAGTAATGACCAAACCTGTGACATTCCTATCACGTCCATAGATCTACCTACCTCATTAAACGTATCTGGTTTTATATCGTCTGACAAATACATTAAAGTAAAAAAGGATAAAAAAGATAAAAAAAAATCTAAAAAAAAGAAAAAAGAATTTAATCATTTTGAAGAAGAAGATGAAGAACTTGCAATTGAAATGATAGTTAATCGAGATGTAGGAGAAATGCCAGATGGTGCCGAAGATTCTGATGGGGCCATAGATGTACAAAAAGACATCAATGACCCACATACTGCATTAGATATTGACTTAGATATTCCTGAAATTAAACGTCCACCACCAGTTGAAGAAAAAAAACATAAAAAAAGGAAGAAGGAAAAAGAAAAAAAGAAGAAAAGCGAAAAATCAAAAAAGTTAAAAAAATTAGATAAAAGTGATCAACAATTGATTGAAATCAAACAAGGTTATGAAGAAGCATTGGGGATTTGCACACCATCCAAAGAAATTGTGCAAGCTGAAGATTTATCATTCAGTAAATTAGCCATGGACAAATATATACTTTTGGTAAATATATATTAACAACATAAATTAATTAAATTTGTCTGTTTTGTTACAATACACTCTGCAAAAAGAAGTTTGTTTTGTACTTTGTGCTAATATTATCTTGAATTAATTTTAATTTTTTAACATTGAATTCTTAAGGAGTACAAAATTGATCCAAAAAATGAATTAAGTAACTCGGCCACTGTATTCTTTCGTCTTACAAATGTGGGTAATAATTGTTTGATTAAAAACATTGAAATTGATGTGACTAATTCCACTGCCATCCAATTTTTAGATGAAGTAAATATATCACCTTAATCTGAATAATAAGTTATTTGTCATTAATAATTACCTACTATTGTAAATTTATTTTATAATTTAGAAAAATGAACCTTTATCTTGGTATAAGCTCAGTAATAGCATACAGTGTGGTTCATTAACTGAATTTGACTTGTCTCTTCAAGTAGAAAACGTAGCTATTCCAAATACTCTTCGAGGGACACTGACATATATGGCACAAGTATGTAATTTGTTTTTTAGTGTATTACTTTTATAGTTTTATGAATTAGCCAATATTAAAGATATTCTAAGTAGAAAACATAATAAAATGGTGTTTTGGTTTTTATGATCTTTGAATATGAAAAGTATGTTAAGTTTAATTCTAAGCTATATTTTTAATTAATTAATTTTGACTTTGAATAATTGAATATTGTTCTTAGTTTACTTAAGGAAAGAGATCACTTGAAATGAACATTTCATTTTAATAAAAATATATAATACCAGCTGTATTACTCAACTTACTTGAGAGTGGTGAATTTGTTCCTTAAATTTTGAATATTAAATATTGCTATAAAACCAGAAAGATCTACTTAATGAATCATTATATATTGATTAAATTACTTTGTCATCAGCATAGTTGGCCAATAAGATTCTTTTATATTGTAGAGTTGTATGTTAAAAATGATACAGTATTGTTGAATATAAATTAACATATTCACGGCCACAAATCTTGTATAATATGTGACATGGGTGTGTTTCTGCTTAGATATGGTCAGTATGTATTACATTTGGAATTTATAGACTGGTTTATTTTAACAAATGTTGTTTTTTTAGTTTATTTTATGTGATTTCTAAGGTATTAATCTTAATACTTGGTTTAAATTTTGGCCATCGGATCCTATTAGTATCGGTACTTTTTATTGTTATAATATTTTTAAATTTTATTTTAATGTAACCCCTGGTAGTGAACTTGTCGAAGCACCTATTGCTAATGTAATTTTGTCCTCAAAAATATGTACTTTATAAACATCCTGTCCTGTAGAATCAACTAAATTTGACTATAATTTTTTAATTAATAGAGGAAAATATTTTATAAATTACATTGAGCTTCCTTTTTCAATATTTTAATCTCAAACTTTATAATATGTTTTTAAAAATGACAACTTAAAAATGAAAAGTCGGAGTTTAAGAAAGAGTTGCAGAAAGTCTTTTTCTTTTAAAATTCAACAATTCTACGAATTTTGTTAGTTTTTCTGTTAAATAATTTTTATAATATATTACACTGTACCCCCTCCCTCCCCCACTGGGCAGTAGATTAATGTAACATTTTTATAATTGAGGTGACAATTAAAATATAAAATACAATTTTAAATTTTATAGAATTTCGGTAAATTGCACTGGGCCCCTTAAGAGGATGCTACACTCGCATGTGTTGTCTCTGTCTTACAGAATATGTACAACATACCAAAAATTGTTTTTCTCTGGATAGAACCACTCAATCTATAGTCCAAGTAGAGACTAAAAGTTTACACAATATAGAAGATAATATTTTAGTCCTAGTGTTTTTATTTGTCTTATATTATTAATAAGAAAAAAGTTATAATACTTTTAAAAATCTGATATTCTTACGTTTTCTAAACTTAATAACTTTTAATTTATTGGTTATATCAAAAAAATAAAAATTCTACAACATAGTTAAAGTTCTTCTCTGAAAATTTGGTTTCTTAGTTATTAGAACCTTCTATTAGCCCTCTCAGTTCTTTCCTACTCGAAATAATAATACTTTAAATAGTTGAAAGAACTTAAGTTAATGTAATATATTGAACTCATGGCTGCCAGCTGGTCATTGTTAATTTTTTGTGTCCTTGAATTTGATTGTTGGCGTGATTATGCAACATTTAGTATCAATGGTTACAGGGGCCAGGGTTTATTTTTCATTTTAAGATTAACTAAGTTAACAAGTATTAAAATATAAATTTACAACTGTTTAAGTCTTATATATGTGTGTGTGTTATCAGATGTTTCAAGAAGACAATTTTCACCAAGACAAATTAGACTGGCGATTGGCTGTAGCTGTTTCTGATATGTTTCTTAAAGCTGCTCCATCTGTACCATTAGTTGAGCTACTATGCAATGGTCAACTAGTCTTCAAATCGTCAGTGATTTTACCGGGAACTAATTTTAACCAAGTTATTAATTGGTTTTCCACTAAACTTCACCTAGTATTGGTGGAACGTGTTGGTGAGACTGCTTCACTTTATGGCTCCACCGCATCTAATGAACAACTATGTCTATTGGTAAAATCAAATTTAAACAATGTTTCTGTTGAGGCAAAATGTACATCACAAACATTAGTTGATAATTTAATGAATGAAATTAAATCCACTTATAATCTCTAACAAGATAATAATATACTATTCCAATATTCATTATTTGATCAATTATATTACAAAATTACAACATAAAACCATATTTGGTATGCCAGTCATCAGTTTATGTTGTTTAATAATGGTTTATATAAAAAAAAATATGTTTATATTACTCGTTAAAAATTACTAGTTTGCCTTTATATTGAATTTAATTTATTTTTACTTAGAATGTATTTATATTTTAAATAATTTAAGAATTAATCAATTACAGATCATATTTATATTTGTATACAAAACTAAATATGTTTTTATATTTTATTATTCCATGATTAAAAATATATTAAATTTCCTACTAAATTGAACTTTAGTCAAATACTTTAAGGTGGTAATTTTATTTGTTTTAGATAATATAAACTTTTATTAATTATTTAGAATCATTCAATCATTGATTAGTGTGTTACTATGTTAGTAAGTCTCCCAAATATATAAAATTGTTTTTATTATAGACAACATTATTTTGATTTATGCCAGTTTGCAATATTACTATCATCACAAAAAACTCAACATAAACCAATATACTAGATACATATTTATTTTTAATTTTCATTAGTTATAATGGTATCAAAATGTTTATTATGAATAATCTTTTTTTATACTTATTTCATACTTGATAATACTTCATAGTATTCACAAACAATACTAAACATTTTTTAAATAACTATTATTAAAATTTCTAATAGTATTTAAAAGACGTTTCTGGATCTTCCCACAAATTAATAGATTATTTAAATTTATTATTTTTTTCATAAAAAAGTTGATTGCATCATAATTGTAGATCAAATTAATATGGGATACAAATCTAGTTTAGGGCCTAAGTAATTTTTTTAAATTTTTTCTTTCTGAGAGTTATGCATTTCAATGAGTTAAGAACAATGCTGCAATCAGAGTTTGTCAGACAAACTTAGTTTTAAACTCATAGTATTTTAAAGTATACGGTTATAGTTATACTATATGTTAAATGTTCTAGTAGTCTAGTTTATAGCGTCTTTATCTTTATGTTTTAATGACTATTTTTTAATTTTCTTTAAAAACAACAGGTAAAACAATAGGTAATGAGAAAATTGAAACCTTACCTGTTAAAGTATAGTAAGTAGACAGACAGTAGTTACTTACTACGCCTATCAGCTCTGGTAACCATACTCGAGATAGCTAATCTCTCGTAAGAGGTTGCTCTAACGTTGCAAGTTAAAGTAACACAAGTAGTCGCTTCTTTTGACTGCTGGCTTAGGTTATCTAACTCAAGGTCCTCTGAACCTTCAGTTGGTTATGGGCTTAGCTCCCAATCCACTCAAGTGTGAAAATAGTCCACTTAAGGGGGAGGGTACTTTTATTTTAACTAAGATTGAGATGTGGCACTGACGATAGTTATTTTACCCTTCAGCTCCTTCGTTTGATGAGAAATAACTTGTTTTGTACAGATTTATTTGCTTCACTCAACAATGTGTGAGGGGCTCTATCATCTCTGATTTTTCTACTGCATACAAAATAACGTACTCCATTTTAAGGTTGATTTTGTTGAAGACTTTGTTCTTTATCAGGGGTGTCCAACTAGTGGCCTGTGATAGATTTCTATGCGGCCTTCACTTCAATTTAAAAAAAACATTAATTGATTGTATATAATATATTAAGGATTGCCACAACTTCAATAGAACCAGATTTTGATTCATTACTTTCACAAAAAAAAGCAATTTCAAATTTCACATTAGTTTTATTATTTTTTTTATTATGAATAAATACATTTTTCCGTGTTATTATAATTAAATATTAATACTTGTAAAATATTTCTGCTTATTATTCGCTATAGTAAAATTATAAAAAAATGTATTGTAATATAGAATAAAATGTAATCATTAAATTGGAATGTATTATTATTAAAAAATATGTGGCCCACAACAACGTCTATACCCATATGATGTGGCCCAGTCTTCACAAAAGGTTGGACACCCCTGCTCCATATTTTTCTTTTTTTTATAACTATAATGATGAAGTTGTTTATGATGTTCCAGTTACCTTTTGAGTTCTAATGAAAGTATTAGCCCCACCATGGTTCTCTGAACCAGATAGTGGCATAGGGCAGATTTGTGTGGAAGGATGGAAGGAGTGAGGGTACCGGCCTTTCAAGTAGATGAATAGGTAATCTGCTAATCAACTTCGGGTAGACCTGACCAGTTAAGTAAGACAAGTATGAAGTAGTTACCCCTTACGACAACCGGCTTCTGTCGCAGACACTCGCCCGTATATCATTTGTGCACTGTTTGCATACATGCACCAAATTTCTGTACATCATATTATGCTCATCAACATACTGAACAATAGAAGAATATGAAAAATAATTGATCTCACTAGCCACTAGGTATTTGTGTAGTTGGTTCCCGCTTTTTGTAAATAAGAATTAAGTATATGTATACTGTACACAGTAAGTCTTCGATTAACTTCGAGGTTTGGTTCAAAACGTTAAATTATGAGACACTTTTTACAAGCACTTAGTTGGAATGTGTTCCGGAAAAGAATAAAATTGAGTGGGCTGTAAACTAGTTCTGCTCCGTTTAGTAAGAGGGTTTTGCTAACGGAGTGTATTGGCTTTAACGGAAGGTACAAACCGTGAGAGTCTGCCCCGGGCGGGACTTGCTACGATAAGGTAGGATAGAACCTAACTTACGTATTCCTTACAGCAGAAAATACACGGCCACACGGGTCATCAAGAATGGTTTGATTCAGCTGGGATACCTTAGTTGCGTCCCGTAAAAAAGGTGTACACGAATTACGTCCCACTATATTGGTTAGGCAGTAGAATTTTTATTTCGTTTTCAGGGGTTGTTTGTGGTGTATTAATTATAATAGAGTTCGGGCTCTGATATTATGTTTCGATATTGATAGATTTTGTTACCGATTCCTGATTGGTAAGCAAGTTTATCGTCATGAAAAACGACTTCTATTCTACCTACACTATTTAGGCAAAGACCATTGTATTATATTTATGTGTAGGTAATGTGTATACAGGATTTAGTTTCGTAATGTTCTGTATTTACCAAGCTGATATAAAATACATGATTAGGTACAGTCATAGGATACTATCATAGTATTCTATGGTACAGTATCTACTGTTAACAATAATTGCTGAATTTAGTATATC
>PVMI01001773.1:0-13334 GCA_008528875.1 Aulacorthum solani | reverse complement strand
TTATTATTCTTAGTATCTACGACTTCCTTGAGTATAAAATTTACATTCTTAAAAATATATGAACCTACTAGTATAATATACCTATAGTGTAATATAATAGAATATAGTACGTAAGTTATATCATATATTTATAGCGATGATATGTAAAGAAATAATATTATTTTGATTGTTGGAGAAGTTTGATTTTCACACGTTTTATAATGCATAAGAAAAAACTACTGAAACACAGAAAAACGCTCCAATTTACGCACGGCACATCCGTTTTCCATACTATATAATTTGATTTTGGGTTTACCGTTATAATTTAATAATTATTATTGCTTCAAACCTTAAACTCTAACCAGTTTTTTATTTTAGGGACATACAAATATAATTTAATTTAAAACAAAAAAAATGCATATCTGGATGAAGTGAAATATTAGTATATTTTATTCTCGTTCATTTTGCATAAAATAATAAATATTGAATGTTCGACCAAGTTTCACTCAGAATCGTCAGTTTATATTAATCTCAAACAAATAGTGACAGATCTATGTTATTTATTTCACATTTTTTTTAAATATGGTTAAGTATTTTCGGAATAAACCTTATGCATTATTATTTATTGTTATCATTGTAAAAAAAATATTTTTTATTCAAAAGGGTTTATTTTTTGTTAAATAAGATCGTCATTAATACGTAAATAATGACATACTATTATCTGTACGTTTAACCGTATTTATGTGTGCGTATGGTGTATATGATATTATTATATGCATATTATCATGATTGTGTATTATGGTATGTTATGTTTTTACAGTAAATACCCATCCATTAGTCAGACGCGATATTAAAATAATAATGTAAAAACTATAATTGCACCCAGAAACGTAACTCCACAAAATTGATGCGTACTCTTAATAATATGTAATACCTATGTATGTGTTATATGTATATTGAGCAGTGTGTTAGATGAAATATTAAATACGTCATGAAAATTATACATATTACATATTACACATTTATACAGGATAATATATTGTACTATCTTTTTATAAATTGTGATAAATATAATACGGTGTATTAAGTACATGTTATATATTGTTGCTGTAACAGTGTATGATCTCGGTCAAGGATCTAATTTGAAATAATATTAACATTAACCTATAGTTGTTTTTTTAAGAACTAGACTAGATGACCGTAGTCAATGAATTTAAAAATCTGGTAAACAAGGAAGTCGATCAGCGTGTCATAAATGAATAAAACCATTTAAAAAAAATTTTAATCTCGTTAAATGACTGGCATCAAATAAAAGTTCTATAACTGACTACATTTATGCACACATATGCCTCATTTATATATTTATTATACAAATATAGTACCTATATTATATATGTGTACACAAACATTTAAAGGAAACATAAATATTAAAAATGCCATCCCTCCGGAAACACATTATAAATGCAACGAGCACTTTCACCTTAAATTGTTAATGAAATAAAGCGCGCGCTCGCTCCATCTCAAAAAGTTAATCGAATCAAACTAAGTTATTGAATAAGTCCGGTTTATATATACATTATTGAAACGTGAATACATAACCGAATTTCAATTTAGCAGACTTTCCACTCCACGCGGACCCTGTTTAATATCTTCTGAAGTTTATATATGTATATGTTTGTACAGAATGATCAATATACAACAGTTTAGAACTTAGACAAGTGAAATAAAATGATAAGGGAATCCCTAAAATGTGTCGTTTAGTTAGTCCATTACATCAATCATTTGAAATATAAATCATTATCATTACAAAAAAAACTACAAAAACAAAAGAACCTAAGTAGGTAACAACAAGAAATAATTATCAAATAATATTTTATTTTTGATGTGTTATGTAATACAAATAATACAAAATATAAAACAATAAAAATTACTAAGACAGTTAGGATCGTTAAACGGGTCACTGTATGTGTAATACCTATAAGATAAAATAATACGTTATGAGTAATATCCATGTGTTCCTTATAGGATATTTTAATTATTATAGCAATTTAAAAATATTTAAGATTCATACAATACATTTTTTGTTATAATCATTTGAATTACAAATTGGGACAAAATCAAATATTTAGTATTTTAGTAATGAGTTTAGATATTTCCTGGTAGTCAAAAAATATTAATTATGAGAACTTGAAATTTTTAACGTATATTATTATATTATTATTTATTTTATTAGTAACATTTTTATTTTGTTTTGTTTAATTTTCAAGATTTTCGGCCCCTATCAGTATTATTGCTTCTAACTCAACATTATAATTTACCTATTAAATATACATAATAATTTATATACTAATAAAATATTATAATTTATATTATATTATTCACAATCATAAACTATTAAATAAAGTTAATAATATAATCGTGCAAAGGTTTTTTTTTAAATATTTGTATATAATATACACAATGCAGGAAACCTCATTTTTGATCATATCGTTTTATATAAATTGTAATGGTTTATAAGTATTGTGTTGCATTTTTATATATTATTGGTAAATGAATCGTTTTTTTTTTTGTATGTGATTGTTAGAATGATATTATTAAAGACGTAATAACATTGAAAAGTAGAAAATCGAGTATTAATATTAGTATAGGTAACTATTAATATTTTAACTTCTTTATAATGCAAGATTTATAATTACTTTATTTTACTACTTTATGCAGCACCTACATTATTATATAGCGATAGCAGTTTGATAATTAATCATAATAAACCGTTGAAATACTTTAATTTGCCTTAAGAGATACTTAACAAACATTTACTCCATAAATTTAAGTAATAAAAACTTAAAACATATAATAAATTTAGAATATCGAATAAACCAAGTAGGTGCCACTAAAATTTTTTAGTCTAAAAAAAGATTATTTCCTAACAATTTTAATATGGCATAGTTAATTTTTGACAGTAAAGTATGGACGCTAAATACTTTTAAATTACATTACTTTACCCTACATTTATCTTAAGTAATAATTTTGAATAATTTCGGTCTTCAAATCCATTTCCAAAGTTCTCCTTTATTTCAAAATATGACAACTATCAGTACCGCGATATCAAATTATTTTAATTACTATAAAGGCACAGTTATTTCTGTATTTCCACGAAATAATAATAACGATAACAGATTTATAAAAGCATATTTTATTCAGGAATTTTTTCACTGCTCTAGATTTTAAAAACGATACTATTTTGTTCGAGGCTTTAAGTTATCTTACAACGCATTTTACATGGATATTATTATAAAACATATAATCATAATGCCATATTCCTAGTGAATCATTAAAAAAGTTCTTTATATCCTTATGTGAGATCGGGGTTTGATATGCGTAAGTGAGCCTAAATAATCTTTTGAATTTTTTATTCGTAAGTTGAAATTAAAAACCGTAATTTTCGTGATTTATATGCTTATTTAATTGAATTATAAATACAAATAAACAACGAAAACGTTTGTGTGTGTGCGATCCATTGCCAAGTTGTCGCATTCTTGGTCCTGAAATTTAATTAATTGATAATCCTATACCCGAGGATGTGCACCTTGAAGCCAACTTTACATTTGCAATTTTGCAGCATTTGAAAGAAGGTCTCATAAAGGGATTTGTTGGCTCACGAAAAACTTTTTGTTTGTACCTATAAGGTTTCCAGTGATCACAGAAAATAAAATTGTAATAATAATTGGATATATTTTTGAACCTGTATATTTAGTTTGACCCAAACCACCCATATTATTGTGTTAAAAAATGTATGCAGTTTACATTTAATAGAGTTTAATACAGTATCAATCTGGGATTTCCGACCTGGAGGAGGAGAATGGTGGCGTAAACACATTGCTGAAAAGGTGTAAGCAGTCCTCCTGAAGTAAAAATTGTTTTCAGTTATTTACATAAACGGGGAAAAAAACTGATGATAAAAAAAATAATAATGGCCATTTACCAAGTATTGTAAACACTTGATGTTCTGTTGGGGTACATATTATACCTTTATTTTTACCTATTCAAATTTAAAACCAAAACATTTTTTTTTTAATTGAAATTGATTTATAGGGAGAAGGTATAATACTTTCACAGGCAACATGCTGCAGGATCGGTCAAGACTAATGACATATATATATATATATATCAGCTATATAAAATATCGGAGTCCTAGAATAGATAATGCATATTGCATTCAGACGGTACTTGACACAAACAATGCTTTTATTACCACTAAAATTATATTATATTCATTATGCTATGGTACCATATTAAAAAACTTGCATGTACAAAAAGGTTAAGAAAAAACAAGAAGTAATTGATTCGATTGGTCTTAACAATAAAGGTAATTTTGTTTTTTATGTGGTTTGGATGAATAGCTTCAAAGAGAACGTTTGGTACTCCTGCTTACCTATAATGTTATTATATGACAATTTGTGTTTGATGACACTAGTGCTGCTATATTGCCTATACATGTCGCCGTCGTATACTTTTCAGTGTAGGTACGTACAACATAATAGAAAACTATAGTCTATAATAAATATTATTATATAACTCTTGATCCGTTCGTTACGAAGACATTGTTTCTATTTCCATCGAACACCAATTATTAATATATTTTATATTACGACATGATTCTCAAAACGGACGACCCTAAATCAGTATTTATATAGTGATCCGGGCAGCTGTCATAGATATTATTATATAAGATAAAAATAGTATTACATAACGTCAGTTTATTTTGCCGTCGTTCCAAAATTATTCGCTCTCACGCGTTACACTTCTGGCAATTCAATTCTGTATTTGTGTTTCACGTTGTATTTTTAACACTGCAATAAAGATTTTATATTATAAGGTATACTTTTATCAAATTCCGTTCGATTGACCCCTCGAAATTATGATGCATTGGCGATCGTTCACCGAATCCGACACAAATTTACATTATGTTTTCGTGTAAAAATCGTATTTCACACACATATTAGTGAACATCGTATGGGATATATCCTCAACGGACATTAATACGTAATACACACTTTTGGCCGGAAGGAATACCATTCGGTGTGTGAGATTGATAAAGTTCTATGAGCATCGTACAGACAAATCTTCCTTGCATATTATATTTTCAAGTGTATGGGTTTTACGTCTATGCAGAACTTTTTTCGTTTATTCGTAATATTATTATATCCCATCGTCTGTACAATATTACCCGTGACCGCATTCACTACCGGAAATGACACTATGGCACTTTCACAATACCGTCCGCAGCTTGAAAAATATTATATTAGGTGTGTACCTTAAGCCCGTGATTTATTTTTTATTCTTTATTCTTTATTATTTTTTATTTATAATTCAAATAATTTATACACAAAAAATAAATAGTATAATAAGCATAATGGATGTTTTTTTATAATTTTAATGTGGCGGCTTGAGTGACTATACGGAAGAACCAACCAGTGAAGCCACTTCGGAATTTTGATGTCAAAGAAAAATAAATAAAAGACACAACCTATGAAATTTATTTAAGGCGTAGAAGTATAAGATTTTTTTATTCAGAATAAGTTTAATACTGCACAACAAACAATGGTTATTATATTAATAATGGTTATCGTTTGTATACTCGTAGGTGTAGGTTGGCACGGCTTCAAAAGAAGATGAAAAACCGTCTGGTAAAAATCAGAAAAAAAATGTTGGGCTACAACAGCGTGAGTCAATCTTTGATTGACTAATTTTTTCTTATGTGTTTTAAGGCAAAACCCTACACTGTAAAACTAATTTATTAATCTTTCCAATCGGAATCTAAAACTTGAAAATTCAAAAATGTTGATAAAGATAAAATTATTTTCACATAACTAAAAATATGATAATATTTTATAATTAGTCCATTTTTAGAATTTTAAGTGTAGTAAATTATTTAACTGTGTAAAATATAGTACGCCAAACGATATTTAAATTAATTTGTCAGATACTATGACTTATCGCTAGCTAAAAATAAAATATTATAAAAATATATTTATCAAAACCAAACTTCATAGTTATTATTGATTATCATATTATTATTTTTTATTTAATATAAAGGAAAACAATTTCAGGTATTTTTCATTGGTTTGACAAACCTTACTAATATCGAATATAATAAAATGAGATCATATCCCACGAAATTGTCTAAATTATTTATCTGATAATACGAGAAAATATGGATCCAGTGCAATAGGTACTCTATTATCTCTGGGGAAATAGTTGCGAGTAGGTATGTCAGTAGTTGATGTACTTGCATGATGGATCTTATGATCAGTGTATTAGTGTTATATATGGTATTTATAACTTTACTGTGACCTCCATTCTATTGGAGAACATGCGGGGGTGCTAAAGGGGGCTTAGCACCCCCAGATTATTTTGAGTTAAAAATATTCTGTAAAATGTAATTTTGAGTTTATAAGAATAAGTTTATTCCAGTTTGTATTTGTTATGCATTTATGTCATGGACATACATTTTCTGTTTAAATATGTTAAGTATGTTTTGTATCAATTCCAATTGTATAGTAATATTTAATTAGAACAGCAGAATAATAAAAACAAGTCAAAATATATTTTAAAGTTGTGTGAATTTAATTTATACTCATGTATAGCAATATAAATATAAGTATATATATATTTTTTTTTTTATAGAAGTTATAATTAGAATTAGAATGTTAATATGAAAAAAATATTATTTAAAAACAACGAACTTGTATGTAAAAACAGTTTAATTAAAAATGAAATGTATTAATTAATAAAACATACAAAATTATACTTCTCAAATTCTCAATTATAAAATATAAATATGTTATAGGTTATGTGTAGGTGCATAATTTATATAAAACGCAAATTCCACAATCAGGTTTAATTTGAGTATGTTTTTTTTTTGTTATTTTATATCCGAAAAAATCAACTATATACTTGAAAACAGAAAAGGACCAATATATGCACTTATAAAGAGAGACATTGGAAAATATTAAAATAAAATGTTAATATTTCATATATCTATTACACAACAAATTGACATTGAAAAATAAATAAAATAGGAGAACAAGACAGTCTAAAATGATGTATTGTAAATTCATAAACATCATAATGCCTAAATATAACATTTATATGATTGAGTAAAAAATAATTACATGACAAAAACTTTTAAAATGTTATATAATATATATAGAGAACTTTAGTTCGAATTTTGGAACTCCAATCGATCCCTTCGGGTATCGTACTATAGTTTATCATGATTTTGTTGGAAAAATTCCAAAAAACATTTTCCTTTTAGAGTCTAAACAAAATATAGTATTTAAATAGACAGATATTATTGTTAGGTCAACAACGCCTTTTCTAGTGGATCAAAATATTTTGATAATGATAATATTATATACGCCGATTTCTCGATGGCTTTCAATAAAATTAACCATCAAATGCTATTTGCAAAATTAAAACAGATTGGTATTTGTGGATCTTTTCTGCTCTGGCCTATTTCTTTTATTGAAGATAGTCATAAAATTGTAGCTTACAAAGAGTATTAGTACATTCCTGAGTTCCTCAAGGATTCCATTTAGCACTAATGATATTTTTTAACTTAATTAATTACATACATTTTCGAAATTGCACTAATCCTAAACTAATATTTACTGACGAGTGGTTCAAAATGTAATTACAATATCAATGATGAAATTCTATTTCACACAATGGTACCTACTAAGGGACTTGGTATTTTTTTTTATCCTAAACTTAAATTTGACTGTCACATTACTAGTATTATTAACTGGTCAAAAAAAAAAAAATTATTGGTTCCTTTCATCGAAATTGTGTTGAATTTAATAATAAACATGTTTTATATATTGTTCTTTGGTATTGGTACGTTATATTTGTGAATATAGTTTCCTCACCAATAAGGTCTTAAATTTAAATTTGAGACAATTCAGAGAAAATTCTTTCATTTCTCTGTTTGAATGTACTAGGTATACCCAGGGAAACACATTCTTCGTATTCTTCGTACTCTCTAATTAACTAAGTTTGAGATTAGATATTTCACACTTACATCAATACAAACGTGTTGTCAGTCTTGAATCATTTTTTCTTCCATACTACTACTTGTAATACTTGATCTTATAATACATTTTATCCGAGCATAGAAGTAACTAGTTATGCAAGTAAAACCCCTGCAATAAAATGATGTGAAATATAAATAATTATACCTAATCGATTTGTTTATCCCACCAAATTTTGACTCATTAAAAATGTATTGTACTTTTTTACATGGTTATTTGTAGCTTATAAGTTGTAAGTATTTGTTATTTTATTTTATTTTTAATTTGTAGTTTAAGGACATTTAAAATTTAAATAAATAGAGCATCATCATTATTAAATTAATATGTCATACAACAATAATAATAATTTCAAAATTATGCGGTCCATGCGTTTATAGTTGAACCATTGATTGTAAATAATAATATATTTTTTGATCAATGATTAAATGTACAGATTACATTTGATTCGGTTTTATGGTTTCCTTTTTTTCAAATGTAATTGTAGTAAATATAATAAATAATAATATATTATTCCTTATTTCAATTATTTTTCGCTCAATTTAATTTTTATTTACCAGTAAAACAGACATAGTAATATATCGTATTTCAATTTAAACGATAAAGTTTTTTTTCATATATGAAACGGCTTTGAAATTCTCCAATCATCTGTCTCCATCAGACAAATCTATTACGGTGTACGTTGTTAATCGGAAATACAATTTTAAACCAAATAGTTTAACGTCATTGGATATTAAACATTCAATATACCTAAATCGTTTTAATGTTATGTCATTTTTTTGTAAATTTAAGTTTTTCTCGTATATTATTGAAATGCATTTAAATCGAATATTAATTTAAATAGACTTCATATAATTCGAGCTCCTTTTAGTATTGTGAGTAATTTACATACCGAATTTTAGCTTATGTTGTTTTTCTTACACATATGTTTGTTCGAGTTTGAACAATTCAGTGTAATAATATGTTTGTTTGCATTTCAAATATATACTATATATTTACAGAATACAGCTAAAAGCAACGTAAAAGCAAAATTCAACTATACAGTACAATATTATATGATATTTAATTCTTAAACAATAATTCAATACGATCAAAGTTGTAATTTATTTTTATTGAAATGTTATATTTTTCTAACATGCATATATAACGTATACATTTTTTTTATTCATGTCTAATTGTATATATTTTGGCGTACTAGTTATATATATTATACCTACGCTATTATATTTATTAAATCAACATTTATTAAATTCCTTGAAAATATCTTACTGAAGAAATAAAGTTTAAAGAAACATTAAAGGTAAACTTGAGGCTAAGAAAAACTACAGAAAAAATATCATAATATATAAATATATATGAAAAATATGCAGTAGGTACCTATATGTTAACATTTAATCTTCTATAATCCATCTTCTACTCACATACCTATAGTTCTTAACTTTTGCTACTCAAGTTCATACTCCTGCTCCAAAATGAGTAGTATAGTGAGTCAGTTACTCAATTCTTATACATCTTACAAACTCGCAAGTAGAACTGACTATAGTTATTGTATGGAGAAAAGAGAGTAATATATTATTTGTACATGTAATATATGCGATAAAAGTAAGTAAAATATAGCTGAGTGTATAGACTCAGTATAAAAACTAAGCGATACCTTTTACAATAAGCACTCATTATCTCGAAACTGAGTTCATATTTTCAAAATACTTTTTTTTACATATTTTGAAGTTATTACAAAACAACATTTTTGAAAAAACCTTTTTTTTATCGATATAAATTTCTAAATGTTCTAAAAACTTCTTCTTCAAAACGTCATATTCCAAATCATATTGTATATTTGAATTTCAAACAAGCAGTTCGTTAATGATACAAATATTTAAAGTTCCAATAAGCTACTAAGTAGACCAACACATAGAGGTATATATTACTATGCCAATCAACTCATCCAAATATTTAATGTTTAATAACTTTAAACCAACCAACTCGTTCAAAATGTTTAGAGATATATTTTGGTTTGGAATATGAAATACAAAAACAAATGTATGTAGTTTTATAATTTAGTTAAAATCATAAAAATTATGTTGTTTTATAATTCAATTATTAATCAACGTTTATACTTGCAGAAGTAATCGCTATTTACTGTTAAAAGAATCACTCTGTATAGTAGGTATAAAATATAATATTGTAGTAGAATTTAAAGGTTTTACAATAAAATTATATTTAAATAGTTCACATAATATTTCAGATTTGCATATTATATTTATATTATAGTATGCGTAGCATGATTATGCTTAAAATATGTGTAGTGGAACGCTGTACGGAATGAACGAGCTGACTGAATAATGTATACTTGTAGTTGAATAACAACAGAGAATTTCGTTGCTATATTTTTACATTATTCACTCCGCAGATTAATTTGTTTTTTTTTCTCAAATAAATTTCAAATAAATCTTGAGTACATGTTTTATGACAAAATAACTAACAATACAATGCTTGCGGGTTATACGTAATGTCGTAGTGACTGTGTCATCAAATCAGCTGTAGATCATAGATGAACTAATCGTGAGTCCAGAATATGCTTATATTATGCCTACGTGATACACAATACACAGCAGAATTGCAGGATTTGTCCAAATAAAGTTTTATTATAAGACTTAAAGGTGTGAAATAAGATTAAGATCTCATAGAATTACCACAAAGTGTTTAACGCATAATTTGGATTACTCTAAATATTATTACAAAATGCCTACTTCGTCCGTGGCATATTTAGTCGTGCAATATGCTATAAGTTTTTAATTGTAACTGTAAAAAAAAATAACTTCAACAATTTGGTGATGTAAATGTAAATTGTTATTTTTGAATGTAGAAACCGAAGTGAAAAATCAATAAACAATAACAATGTATATAGATAGGTACGTTGAGTTAATTTTCACAAATATACAATATATTATTCTCAAAGTCAATTTATTTCACAAGTAACTTTAAATAATATGCTAAACTATAACGGCTTCAAACAGACATTAAAAAGCAAATCCTTCAAAATGTTTAAAACATATTAAAACAAATTCGGGTAAAAAAAACATTTAGTGAAAATTAAAGTAACGATGAAATGGGATTTTAAGAATTCAAATGCTTTTAAAAACAAACAAAAACTACTACTTAAAAGCAAAAACCTGTTTGTGAGGCAATATAAAGATAAAAAAATTCTGTCACAGAATAAAACAATGCGTAAATATTATGAATGGATGCATCGAAAGCATTTTACATTTTAATAATTAGGAGGGAACGTATCGAAGTACTTATACATTTTGAAACAGATTTAGATTGGTCTGATTGTTATTATTTCAAGTTCCGGTATTATAATATAATAGTGATTATTTTTAAAAGATTTTTACCCATGCAAATATATAAAGTGAAACATTAGTAAATAAAAATCATTAACTGGGTGCATATAAATAAAATAATAATAACAAATCATAGTAATATTATACAGAATTTTCGTTAAGCATAAACATTATTTGACTATGTATAAGAAACGAATACAACGAAAAAAGCTTTCAAAAATACAGTGTAATTTAATTTTTTTAAATTATCAACGTTTTGGAAGTCCTATTATGGAGGTATGCGTGGACTTTTGGTACCTACGTGAGTCCTATGATAAGCTTAAAATTTCAGACCTTTTCGTATTATGGGTATATATTAAATGCAGTATATACGTGCGATGCCCATGCCAGATAGACGGACTTCAACCATAACTTTATTATTATATACTATTATACCCTATTGTGGATATGACACGTACGTTTTTTAATGTAAATTACATCTTTTATAAAAAGAAAAAAATAATTAATAACAATTAAAAACCTTTTAACATTTATTCTCTGTTTGTTATATCTTATATAAGTTATAAATCATTTAAATCGAATGGACACAATTACGACAGTTAATAGACGATTGTACAATAAACATTAAATCATCATATAAAAAATGAAATAAGAGCTGTTATTTGAATGTCAAACATGTATACTATTCCTAGTTGTATTTTAATTTTGCACAAACAATAAATTATTATTCATAGTAGGCCTTCACATAAATATTAAAACTAGATGTATTCAATTTAAGTTCCAACTAATTGCAAACATAATATTTTAATATAACTTAAATAACAATTAAAGCATGAGAATTCGATTTTCAAACCACCTTAAACTTACTATGCATGCCTTTTCATAATAATAATCTCAAAAAAAATCGATGCACATAATTAATAATTATTATATTTTTTACAAATAATATTAATTGATGATTAAATAATACTGCTGTTTGTAGACGAGTTAGTTGAATGCAACAAGACATCCAGCAAACGAGAAAATCAGATGTGTATCAATTGTAAAACAGTATGTTAGTAAATGTTTATTCAAAATCGATATTTGATATGAACCCTTATTGTACTTATATGTGCCTATGCGTCAAATGCATTTGATATACAATATGCATTATGCATAATATTTGCATGTGCAACGCGTATTGTCGATTATAATAATAATCCTTTATCCATTACCTCTGATGACATGCCACCAAACAGGTTAATATCTGTATATCGTGTAAAACACTGTATGAGAAGAATTAAACCAAATATTTTATTATAAAAGTACAATATTTAAGAGATTATTCATAAACCACCATAATAGTATACAAGTAATGATAGTTTATTATCACAGGTAGTGCACTAACGATGTGGTGGTGATAAAAGAGTGTTTGTTCTACGACGCGGAACATTTTAAACTGCATTACGTTTTAGTACGTGTGTATTCATAAAAACACAATAATGTGATGGTCGACTAATTTCGGATTCAAATCCAGTGCGCTCGTGTATTGGATACAATAAAACTCAATAGTGTGTGTACAATATGTGAAATCATATTAGTATACTATCTATATTTTGCGTTCGCAGTGATAGAAAAATAGTTATTATTATATTTAAGAAGATTGTATATTGATACTCGTATCTTTTTGCTCAACTGACAAAGTGATAACAATATGAACCATATAGTGCATGGTAATATAATAAATTAACCATCGGAAATAACAATAAACGGATAATTATTTTTATTGATCCCTACAATGATCCTTGGTGATTTACGATCGTCGCCAAAAGAAATTAATTAAAGAGTTTTAGTACGATACATTTGCATCTAACTAGAGGGCTCACCGTAATTTGTCCTCACACATATGATATCCCAAGGGCCCATAAAGTATACATTTTAA
>PVMI01001758.1:0-12254 GCA_008528875.1 Aulacorthum solani | reverse complement strand
AGAATTGTACGCATCGGTCGTATCGCGAATTAATTGATGCTGACTCGACGATGGCGGTCGGCGGAGCGGCGTCCAGAGTTGTGTAACGAATGTTGTTCGAGATTTTATAGTCTGCGGCAAGGAGTGAGAGAAAGGTCTTGTTTTATATGCCTTCTGTTTTCTGACTATAGAGTTAACTGGTTCCACCCCGCCCCCGCCGCGTGATCCCTGGGCCCCTCGTTCTGTAATTACAACGAGCCCCGCAAACTTTTCCCATCCAAAATTTCCAAAACGAATCCCTCGGCCGATCGCGGGGCGCCGAAGTGAAGGAAACGTCTGCTTTTCCCAGCGCGATCGTAAAACGGCTGACTTTCTGTTACTCCTCGTCGCCTCGTCCTGTTTATGCCGCGCTTCTTCTGTCCGTCGTCCTGTGGTGTTTTCTTCCCTCCCTCGCCGACCTGCCAACCAGCCGTCCCCTCCTCCGCCAACACTCGATTTTTTCCACCTCGGTTACCAGAGAGTTCCATTACCATAAAAACACAACCTGAACACATCACGATATACTCTGCTCTTTGTGATCACTGCAGTCTGCTCGTATGCAATTTTTATCTATTTTATCGTACACATAAGTGAAACATATGCGTCTGAATTCACTCGTATAGCACTTCAATGCACTCTGATAAAAAAAAAGTGTAAAAAAAAAGCTGCAGCTATATTGCGGGGCTTAAAATCCCCAGTGTAAACTCAACAAAAAAATTACGATGTTTACTTGGCGTTTTATATCCCAAAAAGAAAAGCCTTATTATCATCAAACACACAAGAAGAATAATAATAATTCAAAGAAACATTTGTGGTCTAGAAAATATAATATTATATTTTATCTTGAAGACTTTATACATCATATTTTATTCATACAAAATCAATGCTTTAATGTTTCCAACATAAAAGTTTTACTTCTTTAAACACAGCGTTGTGGTAGCGTGTTTACGCTTAATATTTTGGTAAACTTATTTAACTAAAATTAATTTTACATTTTGCGTATAAAATAATACACATGTATATTAGAAATACGAATTTTGCCCTGAACCGTTTTATATTATATATATTTTTAAATAAACCTTGTATATGTTTACTAACTTGACGTGTTTCACTAAATATTATATTTTAAAATGATTTTTCCTTGCATTTTAAATATAACTAAATACAAGTATTCAAAATAAATTAAAATAAAATTTCAGTATATAGCATAATAAAATTATATCAGAAATATTTTATCATCGGACAATTAATAATTTAAAATCATCTTAGTCGTTGCTATGATACAACAATACAACCAAAATATGTTTTACCGACGGCGTCGTTTTCCGTGTATTAATTTATTAACCGAAGGGCTCTTTATTCAGAGTTTGAATCATCATTATGCTTTACTTATTGACAATTTAACTTTTTTTTTCATACCGCGTTAAATAATTAATTTCACTGTTGTGCACATAATAGGACTTTAACTAGTAAATGAACCTGAGTGATTACTCAAGGTAAATAAATTATAGCATTTATTTTATTTTATTGATTATTATGTTATAATATAGTGTTTAGTTTTCAGTTCTTCATGCTATTGGTTTGGTTTACATGGTCTTAGAATCAACTTATGTGTATTTTATATATAGATCTATTATTGCATATTATTCATCTGAAATACCGATTATTGATATTGTGTCTATAACCCAAACAAAATATCGATATTAACGAAATGCGCAACGTGGATTATCGGCAATGATATTATTCGCGCATGTTCGCAGATAAAAATTGATTACCATTTGAAACGTAATTATATAGCCTTATCATTGGTATACATATATATAGGTAGGTACCAGCTATAATACCTATTATCGGAAAGTTTGCGCTCTTCTCTTCCGGCCGATATATAAAACAGCGTATATAGGTATTTATATATACGTATAGTGCCACAGCGCACCGAAGCCGATACATATATAGATATACTCTGCGGAAGCCATAAAAACGGTCGAGATTTAATCGGAAAAGCGGTTCTCTAGGCGGAACACCTATACAACACAGGGCATGTGTGAGGTGGTGTAGGTGGAGGTGGTGGCTGGACGGGGCTGGGACAGGGTTGAAGGGAACTGGACGCTCTTATATGCGAACTCACAATTTATGGTGGCTATTAGGAAGGAAACCCCGCGGCCGGAACGCCTATGTTTCAACCGCCTCGCCGACCGCGCTGGACCTGTATGTGGATGGTTTAGTTTTTCTTATTATTTTTTTTTCTCCTCTTACCTTTTTATATTTCTGTCATGTCGTCCTCGTTTAGAATGTATGGCCTGGCCGAAGTGTGGCAGTGCAGGGTAGTATCATGATCGAACGTTTATCCGGCGATGGTTTTCGATTAACCAATGAAAAATACCAGCGGATGGGCACAACACAAGATATTACGACGTTATATAGATAGCAAAGTGTCTACGCTCGAACGGTGGGAGTTACGAAGGTTTTTCCAAAATATTGCACATAACGATTGCTAGGTACCTATCGACAGTGAATTGAAACGATAATATTCATAGAACGCAATATGACTGTACATCATACATTAATGGCCGAAAAAAATTACCAGTTCAGTAACCCCCTCCCAAGGTAAAGTAGGATGCTACTAGACATTTTTCATCTGTGAGGAAAGTTTGAGAAATCATATTTAGTTTTTTGGGTTTAGTGCAGAGGAAACATATCTAATAGCATATGCCATTATAGATTGATTTTTAAAATAATAATATTGTTGATTTGCGTTTCTATGGCGATACACAAAGTGTTGCACAAAATCGTTTAGAAAAACAAAGCTGTATCCAGTCCAAAAACATATATATTAGTTTAAAATAGTTTACTCTCAAGTTTGTAAACTATACGCATTAGAATATATTAATTTTAAAATCAGCGATATTATTATAATTATTGCCAATCTCGACCTGACTGTCTTTTATATAAATAATTGAAAGTATTGTCGACCGTCATACTCGAAAACATAAAGCTTTATTATCGGCGAATTAAATTAATGTAGTAATAAGATTATTTATGACCTACATAATATATATATATATATATATATACCTAGGGTGTACAATATTATAAATATAGTAATTTAAATTAAAAATTATAAAAATATCTTGAGTTCTAAGGTTTTGAATAGATATGTTGATAGTGGTGAGCTATCTTGGCAGCAACTATAATATATATAATACGAGGGTAGAAAGTTAATACAGTGTATTATGTGCAGTTCTAACGATCTTTGCAGTGCATAGGTACTTACTATATATTTTAGTATTTTACACTCAAACTAGGAAATAAAATGCATTTTTATAACTTAAACATATTGAAATAAAAATATAAAAATGAGAAATTGCAGTATTTTATATTCACTTCTGAATAAAATCATTATTAAATCCATATAAAAAAAAAATTTAGTTAAAATATAACTTTTTTATGGTGCTTTAAAATTGCCAACCTAACCAGGCATTAATATTTGAATTTATTAAAATTTTGTTTGCCATATCCAGAGTATGACGGGAATTACATTAGTGCACACAAAATATCCGTATATTTAATCCGTGATATTCATTAAACATACTGGATTCATATTTTGTATCTTTGATCAAGTGCATAAATACATGTACTTAGCTATTTGTTTTTTAGCTCCACTCGTGAGCTTTGGTTTCAGGTCGGTATAAATTTCGGTTATTACATCTCTGCTCTCCGAGTGTTAATAAAAAAAAATACCCTTCCGCTACAATCGTGAAACAAAAGAATACACGGGCTTACTGTGAATGTTAAATCATTAAACTTTAATGTATATTTTATGATAACGAGCTGTTTAATTGTTAACATTTCATTTTAAATAAGTCGTACCACCCGTACGGGTTCAATTAGTATTATGCATGTGACTCACGCGTTACTTTTAAACAGCACTTAAAGCAGTACACCGATAAATTCAGCCAGTTTTATGATGTGCCGGTTGAATTCACCTTAATTTTTTTTTTAACTACCCCCTATAAGCGGGAAATAGTTTATTTCCAAATAATTCACTCGTGTTACAGCATACTGTCTTTAGTTTATGGGATTATAGATTTTCACAGAAGTCTAATAACTGAATCCGATGAAGCCAACTAGTGTCTAACACATGTATTATTAGCTCATAATATTTAATGCTATATAGACAAAATGTATCAATTAGATTTTGATTATTTCAGTGCATAAATAATCATGTCTATCATAATATATTACCCATATACTAACTATTGTTTCTCAATTAATAATAAGTGAACACCATAATAATAATAAAAAAAAAATTATGAAGGGTGTTAATATAAAATAATTCAAAGTATAATATGGATAAAATATCTTTTTTTTGGTAACGATAATTGAAAATGTTTCATTTAATTAATCAATTTAGTATGTACTTCTTCAGAAAAATGCTTTATCGCGATTTGTAAAGCAGATTAGTCAGTATATAAAAATAATAATAATACATAACACACATTTTGGATGATACATTTTTTTTCTGATTCTTTTATAAATAACTGACGATAGATTGCCCCAAACAGTTAAATCCTCCGTAAACAAAATGTATTACGTGTGTAAAAATGATTGTTTGAATTAGGAAAAAAGCTCAATATACTATTGAAATGATACAAGATTAAAATCATTTAACGAACAGAACAGACACAGTGGATAACTAAAAGCTATGCAAGGTATTCCAAAATTCGGCTTAGAAATATTATAATATAAGAAAAAATAAACTTTATAAAAAGAATAGGAAAAAAATCCTTTTTAGGCGGTCCAGGTAAAGGAATGTGGAACGCGTCTCACACACGCGAATGAAATGCTTTCCACTTGCGTGTAACCGATATATTATGTTGGCTGCTTTTAACGTACTGCGAAAAAATGTATATAATCAGTTCTCACACAACAACCCCTCTATAATAGTAATTGGCCAAAAGAATTACAAAGCTCGGTTTTTTATTATTATGAAGAAAGAACAAGCGTAACATTTTAAAAAGTAGACTGTATTTTATTATTATTATTTTTTTTTTTTTAACAGACACGGTGGTCGAGAGGGATGAATAAAGGATAAACCACGCGTTTAATTCGGTCGTTAATTATGAAATTATTATAGCATAAAATCCCAGTAAGCCATAAAAGCAAAATAATTATTCGCCAGATTTCATAATGTGAACCAAGAAACGATAAAGTTAGATAGCATTTCTTTACGAAGATATTAATAAATTAAATACATAATATTATAATATCACGTATTATGTATTCATATTGGTTCATTAGAAATAAAACATTTTCCATCATTGTGTTGCCTCAATCCAAAAACACTTCTCGTGCATATTGTTATTAATTAAATTCCAAAATTGCTTGATATAATGTAGTAATGCGTGTAGTACACAATTTAATTTCATTCAAAACTATTTAATCAAAATGTTTATTGTCCCTTGCTCGGTCAATGATAAATTGTTCATAGCTCGGTAATAAATTGCAGCTTGCAATCCGCGTTCATTACAATAATGTGAAATGAACACGGAAGTATATAAATATAAAGTTAATGTGTATTCTAAAAATGTATCTGTAAACCCATCTTAAATTTAAAACTATGTGTATATATTATATATTATGTATACATTATTATTTCAGGCATTCCTAAGAATGTTCATTATTTTTTTTTTGTTTTGGTAAAAAAAAAAAATTTCAAAAAATTAATTGCTTTTCTTTAAAAAATATTTAAGGTTTTTTCTGTCTTTTGAATTCAGATTGATCGTTTGTTTTACCTGCAGCTCCCTCTCGCTCGCCGTAATACTTTTATACTGCGAATGAAACCCCTTGACCCTAAATACTACTCGAGTTCATCTCGAGTTGTCTGACACACACGATACGTTTATTTTATCACTCAAACACCTTAAACAGAAAATCATAAAGGTCTACTGCCACACCTTTTATAACGGATAAGTTCTTTTTCCGGACAATTGAAATCACCATGAAAACGATGAAACTACCAAAGCAGTACACATACATAGACCCTTTGTCTGCTCGTTTAAAATTGTCTATTCTTTCATCCAACCCTAGGCAAATCGTTATGTATTTTCTTGGGAAAAAAAGGTCAGGTCTATTACAGACGCTCCGGGTAAATTGCTTTCCGTATTATACTACGATCAAAGGTCACACACGTTTTCTGATGAACGCCTTTTGTGTCAAAAATAAAATCTATAAGGAACTTGACGAGGTTCTTAGCTATAACTGATACATTATTATTACAATAATGTTCTTCGATTTGATTTTTCGAGGCACCTACTCGCATTCCGACTGATCGGTGAATATGAATACATCAGCACTGAAAAATTCGCCATTCCATCAATTCAGCTTTTTACTTGTGCACAAAATTGGTTTTATTTTTGCCAGTGACTATGTTTTTCGTATCTGTTATATCGAAATATTGACTTATTATATTCACGAGCGCATATGTGACGTTGTTCTATTATTTTTTTTTTGTTTCCTCTTGTTTTTCCCCACACTTATTGGATATTATTCAAAAGCTGCGTGTACCACACAACTCCCGTGAGAAACGATAAATTTGCCTGTATGCGAAATTTGCTCGCGACGGGTGTGCGATAAAACAAGATTACCCCGCGGTGTAGGGTTCCATGGTGGTACGCTCCAACACCCACCCTCCCCTGGAATACGGCCCAGGTATCTTCACTGGAAATCTCACTGTGGGGTGTGGTTGAAACACCAATGTTGCGTGAATAGCCAGTACGGCTCTAATGAGGGNNGACGAAAAATACGAGAGTCGTAAATAAAATGTTACAATAAAATTACCAATAACCTACAATGGTAAATTTATTGGTACGATAAATAATTGTACGCGCTGCTAAAATAATATATTATTATATCGCGAAATCTGAAAAGAAAAAAAACACCAAAGAACAAAAATATAATATTTGAATATTACTGAATATACATATATATATATATATTATTATGTAACTCTATAAGTACTTTACATTTTTTTCAGCATATTGTATATTGCAATTATTGAAATTTGCACTACAGAAATCAACACATTGTACAACAACTAAAAACATAATAGTATTGCGTATCAATGTATGATTCATCTCAAAACTATTCCTATAGCCAAATATTTCGGTAATTTAGTTTATTATATTTCCCAAACTATAGCTATTAATGTTATATTATTCAGTCAATAGAACAGAAATAGCGGATATGGTTATAAAACAGTGATCGTAAAATATATTATATTGCTGATATTACTCTAATGAATTTCATGGATACAATATAAAATCAAATATACAAGATAATGCATTCTAGTAAAATGCATTGAACCATTTATATTTATGTACATATTACTTAATTAAAATAATATGATTAATTTGTAACGATTTGACTAAACTACGGAAAATAATTAATGATAATAGGTAGTCTCCCCTTACGACCATTTTAAAATGTACATTAACAATACAAATAAATAACATGAACCTGAAGGATTACTTGTACAAATTATACAAACATGGTTTAATTTATTTGTTCATGAAAATCATTTTGAGCAATTCAAAATTAATTTGTGCATCTATCTGAAAAAAGTAAATTCTTATATTGTTATTATAATGATACACAATAAAAGCAAAGGAAAAAGTACGAATAAAATACAGAATTAATGTGTTGGGCATTTAACAATACATTGCTCTCTTCAACGCAAGTGAGTGGTAATATTATTCATTTGATATATTTGCATTAAAAAAAAAAAAACTATTTTAAGCGAGCTTGGTTTACTTTACGGTGTTTATAAATGTTTTATTTTTAAACTTTATGTGCTCATAAAAATAATTTACGAGTGAATGTATAAAAATATATTGAATACAGAAGGTAATGAATATGAAATGAGTAGAAGATTAATACCAAAAACTAAAAATTTCATTAAAAGATTTAAAAATTACCGAATAATAAATATTATCATGTTATAAAATTATAGTATAAAAGTGGTATCGCCGTAAAATTGATAAATTGCACAAAAATTGAAATTTTAAGCGTTTATAAAAAAAAGCCCTTTAAATCAAGCGTTGAGGTATTTTAAACATAAAGAAAATCATACTAAAAATATGGTATATTCATTGTATGTACATTGCTCATATTTTAAAACGAAGTTTAAAAAATTAAAATGATTTATTATACTTATAATATCATTATAGTATGAGTAGCAAATATGTCTACTGTCTAGTCATAATTATTAAGACATACATAAAAAAAATACATGATAAGCTATAGCGTAATAAACTTTATAGTATGTTTTAAGGACTCAATTTTCTCGATAAATTAAGAAAACTAGCAACTGTGTCGAATTTGTATTCTTCAGAAGGTCTTTGTATCTTGGAATTCAAAACTTTCTTACCGGTCGTGCCTTCAAAAAATGTATAGGTTAGAAATTATTATATACATAGCATATTACTGTGAGGCAAATATAATATAAATTCATTTAAAGTATGTATATTAATTATATTGTATCACGTAACGTAGGTATGTAGTTTTCGTGAAGATATCAATTGAAATACATATTTGATTTACTCTACCGGACTACAAACGCAGTAACCGATCAAAAGGAATATATTGTTATTTTAAAAACAAACCAAACAATAATTTGTCATTATATTGATATAGACTTGTAACAATAATAGTGGTACATAATAATAATTATAAGTACCTCCACTGTATAATATAGTTCACTCAAAACGCGCCCGAAGCAATATATGCCGGCGGCTGGTAGTTTGAGAAACCGTCTCGGCTTTCGTCGGGGATGTTATTATTATCATCGATTAATTCAGAACATTATAACTATAATTCCGTTCCAGTGCACTATCACAATCCCACGGCTAGCAGGTAAACCGCTGCAATGGTTGTCGTGCGTACGGCACAGGACTCGGTCTATAATGATAAAATATCATATTATTTTCATATTATATTTTTGAGAATTATTCCATTATTATGCTTCGTAGTCACACTGGCTGACGACGACATATGACGTTTCGGGAAGCGAGGGGGCATGGGGGGTTATATTTATATTTGGGCGGACCGTGAACTGAATCAATCGGAAATTCTGCACGGTTCGTTTCTCCGATTTCGGGTAAACGATTACAACAAAGCGCGCACGATGACAACGACGACGACGGACAGTATAATATATCCTGGGCGAAGAGCTTGAAGCAAGTGAGAGAGATGAAGAGAAAAGGCCGGCCGATATCTAACCCGGATGTTATTCTCTTCCATATATATAATACGTATCGAAAACAATTAAACTTGGACGCGGACGAACGTGAGTGGCTTGCTGAAAATATAATATAAAAACCATCAAGTCTTATGTTTTTTTTCTCTCCCTATCCTTACTCTTTTCTCGTTTTTCCCTCTCACTCTCTCTCTCTCGCACGCGCGCGCTCGCGTACACACACACATACGCAACTATCAAGCTATATTCCCTCTTTGATGTCTGCAGTTTTGTTAAACTTTATACATGTATATATATATATATATATACGTAATACTACCCTACCTCGGTGGTCTGCTGCGCTCCACCCGCGGACTACCTAACTCGTGTATCGTTTTATTCGTACAAACGGCTCGTCGTCCCCTACTACCCCTTGCCATTTTCCACGCTCTACACAAACTGCGTCAGCTCCATACGCCCCCTCGTCGTCGTCATCGTCGCCCCACGAGGTATAAACAACACAGAAATTCCTGAACCGATACCCCGCGATTAAATCGTTTTAAAGGGGGGGTGGGAGGGGGTGCACTCCAACACACACTTGTATCCACGAATTGACGTACCTCGTTAAAGGCCCAGAAATTCGCACAGGAATTACTACGAGCCCGCGTGAACTGTGTGTGTGTGTGTGTGTGTGTCTTTTTACTACCTACCCTATTGATTGTGCTCATGCGTCGTTTTACCGCCATCACTCACCCGGAAATGTACCAAGCGTGTTTGTATCGTAAATATCGCGAATGGTGACGAAACGTTTTAATACTCGATTTTTTAAGAGACGGATATAAGTTCATTTCAGTGGCTTTATAATAAAGTATTTTTTGTTGATGTTTAACAATGCGTAAAATTTACACGATACCTTAACACGTGAAATCGAAAATCACAAATGTCGTATTGTTTTGAAATCGACACTAATACATGTGTATATAGATATACAATGAAATATCATACATTGCTATTGTACAAACATCATTAATAATTTAACTCTCCATAACGTTATTCTAGAATAATCAAAGTGGACAATTGTCAACATCTATATTATATAGTTTATCCATGTTATATTTATTTATGAAAACACATAAAAAGTATTTATGACACGAATTTTGTTATATTTATTAATATTTTACACAACTTGTTAATACAGGAAATGCAGAATAGAACCATATAAATGTCCAATATCACATAAAAAGCTGTAAACCGAATGATTCCTATTTCATTTTATTATGCCAGATACCAATATTTATGAATATCTACGTTTTTATTTTATTAAAAAAAAAAATTACATAAATCTATAAAAATACGAGTACGTTATTTGTTTATAGTAATATTCAAAATTTTATAAAATTACTTTTTATTTTATTTTCGATTTGTGTATTTTGATTTTGGCTTTTTAGATTCTGAAAGGAGTGATGATACTTTGGTTGTAAAATAATCTGATGTTGTTTATTTTTTGCCCATCATCAAAGTTTGTAGCAACAAAAAGCATTTTCAACGTTGAGGGTTATTTTTGGTGGCGAATCGGATATTTTTGGTATTTTCAGGAGTTAAAAGTAAAAATCGCAGTTTTTTAGAAATAATCGAAAACAACATTTACGGAAAATTATGGTATATTGAAGTATTTCCATAACCAAAAATACACAATACCGGTTTTCGAATACATCGTTCGCGTTGTTTTGTTGTAGTTCTATTTTTTTTTTTATTGACATTTTAAGTTCGTGTAACTTAAGTATTATGTTGTAATTTTAAAACTTTTCATCGCAAGAGCTTGAAATAGTTCACCATTATACCTATAATATTATTATATTCTATGTACACAATACAATTTTTAATTCATTTAAACTAATTTTAAGCTATTTATACTTCTGATCTTATTAACTCTGTGTAAAAGTAAACTCTGTTAGTTTAAATGAATATGTACAGGTCATATTGACTATATTATAAGTAATTAAAAATAATATTTAACATAAATTTTAATTTAATATATTGTCCCATATTTTTGATATGAATTAGTTTAACGTACCGTATTAATGATGAAAAAATAAATAACTAACAATAATATGAATAAAATTTGTCATTATATCCATAGAAATGAGTACGAAACATAATCGTCTATGCTCAGGATTGTTTTTATATTGATCATTTAATTGAAATTTAACACATTCATTACAATAACCTACTCAATGCAAGGTAGATACACTCGAAATCTCATATATATATATATAGCTACTTCCTCAGTTTTTTTTTATTATTATTCTCGACACAATATATAGATATTCTTACGTATTGATACTGTTGTAAAGAATATATTATATAAATCGCTTTCACACTTTAAAATTCATATTTGCGTGTGAATTCCTGAACTGAATTTTTTTTTTCATATTAGTTTCGTTTGTTTGTCAACGACTCTTAACGGGCGATTGTTCAAAAGAATAAATATGAAATATTATCAATATATAACGGTCCCAAAGTCCTATTCGTACATATAAGAAAATTGTGCGACCTTTGAAGCGTAATGGCATCCAAGGAGTCTGGGGGGATTTAATCGGACCGGATGTACAAGTGAGCATTTTTCCAGTTCGTGCACAGCCTTTATTGCGTTCCGCAGTTGGCATAGTTGGGCGAATTTTCAGTATCTCTTGTATTAAATTGTAATTTCACTAAATGAAAATAGGCTTGGTGTATTTATTTTTATTTTTAGCGCGGAGACACGCAAAAGGGGTTATGAATAACCGAGGTGGATCCAAAGTCTGCGGTAGTGCTTCTGTGTAGGAGAGTTGGTCGTAAATAAAGATTTATGTCTTACCGGAGTACCCTCGATAAACAACCGCACCCCCCAACCACGTAGACGCGCAGAGGCTTTTGTGTTTCCCGAGCTCATTAAGAACCTAGAGCACCTGTAGACGTTCCGTAAATTTATCTCAATTTATATTTACCTACTATGTACATG
>PVMI01001741.1:0-15652 GCA_008528875.1 Aulacorthum solani | reverse complement strand
GTGGCTTTAGCCTGGTGCGGATTGGCAGTCAGCGCGAAGCCAGCAGCGGCTGCTACGCGGCGATGGCCATGTTGCCCTGTTCTGCTGCGGGTGAGGCATTGCAGCACCGCGCGGCAGAACAGCTGGCGCGAGACTGGCCGCTGTTGCGCCAGCATATCGCACTGGAACTGCAGTTTGATCAGGTTACTGACGACGGATTGACCGCGCAGGATATTCGTCTGGCGGCGGGTTTTGCCTGGGCGCAGCGGCCACTGGAAGCGAGCCTGCCGGTGTTGCAGCGTCTGGTGCAGGCCAGTTCAGCCTCTTTACCGCTGCTGGCTGCGGCGGTGGCCACACCCACAGCACTGGGCGAACTGGCCCAGCAGGCTGGAGTGAGCGGGCGCAAAGCGCTAGTCGCAGCGCTGCGTCAGCAGGCGGCAGCGGCCCTCCAGACACTGGGCGTTGATGCAGCCTTGCTGCACCTGCCGTTGAAATAATTCGACCAGCTGGTTCAAATTATCCTCATATGATTTTATGCCAGGCGGCGTAGAGTGAACACAGGAGGTCAACATGACACTGAAATATGTAATCGTTCAACAGCCTGCCACCACAGCACAGCTGTTTCTGCTCTACCATGGCGTTGGCGATAACCCGGATTCAATGGGCGAGATTGGCAACTGGTTTGCCCGAACGTTTCCCGACGCGCTGGTGGTGTCCGTCGGCTCGCCTGGTGCGAGTCGTCAGTGGTTTGGCGAAACCGACCTGCACGATCAGACCGTCCAGCAGCGGGTTGATGCGGCCATGCCGCAGTTTGTTGGGTCTGTGCGTCACTGGCAAAAAAAGAGCGGTGTGCGGCCGGAAGCGACAGCCTTAATTGGCTTTTCGCAGGGCGGCAGTATGGTGCTGGAAGGGATTAAGGCGCATCCGGATCTGGCGGGCCGCGCGGTGGTGTTTAATGGCCGGTTTATCACCTTGCCGGAGAAGGCCAGCACCCGCACCACCATCCACCTGATCCACGGTGATTATGATGAGCAGGTCCCGCTGCACCATGCGCAGCAGGCGGAGCATCGGCTGACCGCCTGCGGTGGCGACGTTACCCTGGATATCGTTGACGATCTGGCGCACGCCATCGATCACCGCAGCATGGAGCTGGCGCTGAATCATCTGCGTTATACGGTGCCAAAACGCTACTTTGATGAGGCGTTAAGCGGCGCAAAACCGGGTGACGATGATGTTATCGTGATGATGTAAAAAAGCCCCTGCGCAAGCCCGATCTTAACGCTGATGAGAGCTGACTTTGTGAAGAACCATAAAAAAGCCCCTGCATAGCAGGGGCTTTTTCGTTTACTTCTTCTTCGGCCAGTTGTCGTCGTCATCCCATTTATCGTTGAAATCACGATGCGGCGGCAGGTCAGGTTTGTTATCCATAAATTTTTTATGATCGATGCGTTTCAGATCTTTATAAACGTTCATCAGCACGCCAACCATCAGCAGGATCACCAGGATCCACCAGTAATCTTTAATAAATTCCATTTGCTGCTCCTTAGAACCGCCGTCAGGCGATCAGTTGTTCCATGATGCGTTGGTACATCCGGCTCAGCATCTGCAGGTCGGAGGCTTTCACACACTCATTGATTTTATGAATGGTGGCATTCACTGGCCCCAGTTCCACCACCTGTGCACCCATCCGGGCAATAAAGCGGCCATCGGAGGTTCCGCCCGTGGTCAGCAGCTGCGGCTTAATTTCATTATAGTGCGCTACAGCTTTCACGACGGCATCAACCAGCTTACCGCGCGTGGTCAGGAAGGGCTGGCCAGAGAGTTTCCACTCAATGGTGTAACGCAACTGGTGACGATCCAGCAGCTCTGCGACCCGCTGACGAATCATCTCATCGGTGAGTTCGGTGCTGAAGCGGAAGTTAAACTGCACAAACAGCTCACCGGGGATCACATTGTTACTGCCGGTGCCCGCCTGGACGTTGGCAATCTGCATGCTGGTCGCCGGGAAGAACTCATTCCCCTGATCCCACTCGGTCGCGACCAGCTCGTTGAGCGCCGGCATCGCCCGGTGAACCGGGTTATCCGCCAGATGTGGATAGGCGACGTGGCCCTGCACGCCATGCACCATCAGGTTAGCGGTGATTGAGCCGCGACGGCCATTTTTCACCACATCACCCACCACTTCCGTGCTGGAGGGCTCGCCGACCAGGCAATAGTCGAGCCGTTCGCGGCGCGCCATCAGCCGCTCAACCACTTTAACCGTGCCGTTGGCCCCGCTGGCCTCTTCATCAGAGGTAATCATAAAGGCGAGTCGCCCGCGGTGATTGGGACGCACTGCAACAAAACGTTCGGCAGCCACCACCATTGCCGCCAGCGATCCTTTCATGTCGGCCGCGCCGCGGCCAAACAGCATGCCGTCGCGGATGGTGGGTTCAAATGGCGGATTAATCCAGCGGCTGGCATCGCCAGGCGGCACCACATCGGTGTGACCGGCAAACGCCAGCGTTTCACCTTCGCCACGGGTGGCCCAGAAATTCAGGGTGTCGTCGATGTTCAACGTTTCAATCTTAAAGCCAATGGCTTCAAGACGGGCGATCAGCAGAGCCTGACATCCGGCATCATCGGGGCTGAGAGAGGGGCGACGAATAAGCTGCTGCGTCAGCTCAATGACCGGGCAAAACATATTATGACTTCTCCTGGATAGCATTCTGATAGGTGGCTTCGCTGAAACCGGCGAGCAGGGAGCCATCCGGGGCGCGCAACAGCGGACGCTTAATCATGGCGGGATGCGCCAGCATCAGCGCTTTGGCGCTGCTGGCATCGGTAACCGCGTCGCGATCACTCTCAGGCAATTTACGCCAGGTGGTGCCCCGGGTGTTAAGCAGAGCCTGATAACCCAGTGCATCGATAAACTCCTGCAGCAGGACATCGTTCAGGCCATCCGCACGGTAGTCGTGGAAGTGATAGTCAACGCCTGCGTCTGTTAAAAAGCGCCGGGCTTTTTTTATGGTGTCGCAATTTTTAATCCCGAACATCACCCACTGCGTGCTCATTGCCCGATCCTTATTGTCCTGTGAGAAGTGAAAGCTGAAAAAAGCAGCCAAAGTGCGAGTTTACCATAGTGTGATCCGTTGCGGCATCTGCACAGGCGCGGGAATCGGGCCACAGAGCACGGCAGCAAGGTCATCGTCCGGCATCGGGTAAACGCTATCAATTTCGCAGCTAACCATTACCCTGCTTATCAATAAGAGCTTAGGAATTTCGCCATGTTGATAAAATAGTCTACCGCTGGGTTTAAAATAAATTATTTTCAATGGGGTTAAGGAGTTGCTGAAGTGTGCGTCAGCTTGCAAAACCAGCAACATTCATGTTTTTATGGCGTATGCCGATAGATATAACAGGTGTAAACGTATTCACCTGTATAAAAAAAGAGCGTAACATTGCCAGCACAATAAGAGAGGGCATTATGATTGACACCGAAATGGGAACCTGGAAAGAATTTATCGAAGCGATGTTACGCAACAAGTAACGCGCGAAGAAAAAGCAGGTTAATCCCGCTTGCTGGAATTCTTACCACACACAGAAATAAGGCGGCCACTGATATCAGTGACCGCTTTTTATTTGCGCCTCTACTTAGTCAAGCGGCTTCTCTTTGAGCGGGAAGCGGCGGCGTACCAGTACAAAGAACAGCGGCACAAAAAAGATCGCCAGCAGTGTGGCAGAGATCATTCCGCCCATCACACCGGTTCCCACGGCATGCTGGCTGCCGGAGCCCGCTCCGCTGCTGATCGCCATGGGCAGTACACCAAAGATAAAGGCCAGCGAGGTCATCAGAATCGGCCGCAGGCGCTGACGCGATGCCTCCAGCGTAGATTCCACCAGCTCGCGTCCACGGCTGTTGATCTCATTAGCAAATTCTACAATCAGGATGGCGTTTTTGGCGGATAACCCCACTACCGTCAGCAGGCCAACCTGGAAATAGACGTCATTTTCCAGCCCACGCATCCAGGTGGCGATCAGCGCCCCGACCACGCCCAGCGGCACCACCAGCATCACCGAGAACGGGATCGACCAGCTTTCATACAGCGCGGCCAGGCAGAGGAACACCACCAGCAGCGAAATCGCATAAAGTGCCGGTGCCTGCGAACCGGAGAGCCGCTCCTGATAAGAGGCACCGGTCCACTGGAACCCAACGCCCAGGGGCAGGGCATTAACCAGTTTTTCCATCTCATCCATCGCCGTGCCACTGCTGACGCCACTGGCCGCTTCGCCGACAATCTCCAGCGATGAATAGCCGTTGTAGCGTTCAAGACGCGGGGAACCGGTCTCCCAGCGGCTGGTGGCAAACGCGGAGAAGGGCACCATTTTGCCGCTGCTATTTCGCACGTACCATTTGTTGATGTCGTCTGGCAGCATGCGGAATTCAGCGGCAGCCTGCACATAGACCTTCTTCACCCGGCCACGATCCAGGAAGTCATTCACGTAGCTGGAACCCCACGCGGTGGTCAGGGTGTCGTTGATGGTATCCAGCGACACGCCCAGCGCCTGCGCTTTACGTGCATCAACATCGATCTGCAGCTGCGGGCTGTCATCCAGTCCATTGTGCCGTACCCGCGACAGCGCGTTGTCATTGCCCGCCATCTCCAGCAGTTTGTCACGCATCGCCATCAGTTGGGTATGACCGACGCCCGCGTGATCCTGCAGTTGCAGGTCAAAGCCGGAGCTGCTGCCCATGCCGGTGATGGCTGGCGGGCTGCTGGCAATCACCCGGCCCTCTTTGATCTTCTGGAATGCCTTCGTCGCGCGATCGATAATCGCGAACGAGGTGCGATCGGAACCGGGCCGCGCTTCCCAGTCTTTCAGTCGCACAAACAGACGCGCCACGTTTTGTCCATTGCCGCCCGGACCTGCGCCGATGGTGGAGAAGACCGACAGCACGTTGGCCTTCTCCTCGGTGAGATAATAGTTTTCAACTTTGGCGACGACGCTGGCAGTTTGCTCAAGCGTCGCGCCTGCCGGAAGCTGAACCTGCGTCAGGAATACGCCGCGATCTTCCAGCGGCAGAAACGACGTCGGCAGACGCAGAAACAGAAAGGCCATCAGGCCGATGATGCCGAGATAGAGCAGCAGCCAGCGACCGCCCTTGCGCAGGATACCCGCGACCCCGCGCTCGTAGCGGTCAGCATTGCGATTAAAGTGACGATTGAACCAGCCGAAGAAGCCGCGACGCTCAGGCTGCTCGCCCTGCGCCACGGGTTTGAGCAGCGTGGCACAGAGCGCCGGTGTCAGGATCATCGCCACCAGCACCGACAGCACCATCGCCGACACAATGGTAATTGAGAACTGACGGTAGATGGCGCCGACGGTGCCGCCGAAAAACGCCATCGGCACAAACACCGCAGAGAGCACCAGCGCGATGCCCACCAGCGCGCCCTGAATCTGTCCCATCGATTTTCGGGTGGCGGCACGCGGCGAAAGTCCCTCTTCATGCATGATACGTTCAACGTTTTCCACCACCACGATGGCATCATCCACCAGCAGCCCGATTGCCAGCACCATGGCAAACATGGTCAGGGTATTGATGCTGAACCCGCAGGCATAGAGCACGCTGAAGGTGCCGAACAGCACCACCGGCACTGCAATAGTAGGAATTAAGGTGGCACGGAAGTTCTGCATAAACAGGTACATCACGCCAAATACCAGCACAATCGCCTCCAGCAACGTCTTCACCACATCGGTGATTGACGCTTTAACGAAAGGGGAGGTTTCATAGGCGATTTTTGCTTCCAGACCGTGCGGGAAGTAGTGGGACAGCTCCTCAATGCGCGCCCGCACCAGCTTATCGGTGTTCATCTCGTTGGCACCGGATGCCAGCTTCACCCCCAGACCTGACGCGGGCTGGCCATTGTAACGACTCAGATAATCATACTTCTCAGCGCCCAGCGCCACGCTGGCGACATCGCCCAGCGTCACCACCGAACCATCGGGATTGTTCTTCAGGGTAATCGCCCGGAACTGCTCAGGGGTCTGCAGCATCGACTGGGCGTTGACCGTGGCGTTAAGCGCCTGTTTCTCTACCGACGGCAGGCCACCCACCTGACCCACGGCAACCTGGGTGTTCTGCGACTGGATCGCACTGACCACATCTTCCGTGGTCAGCGAATAGGCGATCAGTTTATTGGGATCGAGCCAGATACGCATCGCATATTGCGAGCCGTAAGCGTCAACCTGGCCGACGCCATCAATACGGCTTAGCGGATCCTGAATATTACTGGCGACATAGTCTGAAATATCCTGCTTATCCATGCTGCCGTCGGTTGAAACGAATGCCACCATCAGAATATTACTGTCACCGGTTTTATTGACGGTCACACCCTGAGACTGCACCGCCTGTGGCAATTTACGCAGTGCGGATTGCAGCTGGTTCTGTACCTGCTGACGGGCTTCATCGGGATTGGTCCCGGCGGTAAAGGTGAGGGTGATCTGTGCCTGGCCGGTGTTGCTGCTGTTAGAGGACATGTACATCAGATTATCGATGCCGGTCATGTTCTGCTCGATCACCTGGGTAACGGTGTTTTCCAGCGTCTGGGCGGATGCGCCCGGATAGTTAGCGGTGATGCGCACGTTGGGCGGTGCCAGATCGGGGTACTGTTCAATAGGCAGCGAAATAATCGAAAGCGTGCCACACAGGCACAGCAGAATCGCCAGAACCCAGGCAAAGATAGGGCGGTCGATAAAGAAATTCGACATTAAATCGACACTCCTCACTACTTTTATCGTTGGTCAGGCCCACCAGCAACGGGCGCTCTGGCAGGAAAATCGGCGGGTCTTTGCCATGATTCTCCGCCGCCGTTTACTCTACGTGCGGCAGCGGGGGAAATCGTGGAGAAATTGAGGAGAAAATGTAAATTCGTTGGCTATTTGCGGCTTTCAAGCCACATCACCGTGGCGGCGACGCGTGAGCGGACATCCAGTTTCCGCAGCAGGTTACGAATGTGCACTTTTACCGTCTCTTCAGAGATATGCAGAATAGCGGCAACCTCTTTATTCGACAGGCCACGCGCCACCTCCTGCAGCACATCCCGTTCGCGCTCGGTGAGCTGACGCAGAGGATCGGCACTGTGCTGGCGATTAGCCAGATAGCGGGCGACGCCCTCGCTGAAGACCTTTTCGCCCCGTGATGCCTGCAGGATATGCCCCAGCAGGACCTCCGGCTCGCTGTCCTTGAGCAGATAGCCGTCAGCACCGGCATCCACCATGGCAAAAATATCGCTGCGGGCGTCAGAAACGGTCAGCACCAGAATGCGCGAACTGATCCCTTCATGGCGCAGCGCCTTCAGCGTATCCAGTCCTGACATGCCTTTCATATTCAGGTCGAGCAGAATGATGTCCGGTTCCTGATGGCGGGCCTCCGCCAGCGCTTCAGTGCCGTTGCTGGCTTCGGCGATCACCTCCAGCCGGGGATCCAGCGCCAGCAGCTGACGGACACCGCGGCGCATCAGCGGGTGGTCATCCACAATCATCAATGTTAATGCGGGCTGTTGCATATTTTCTCCGTTTCATTGGTTTCAGACTGCGGCAGATCAGACGGTATTGTTCAGGGACAACACCCTGTTCTGTATCGAATAGTCCGCGGTCGCAAACCGATAGATTATTTTAATAAATTAAGACCCGCTCTGGCCTGCTATTCCAGCGGGCGCGCCGGTTGCGGTGGAAAGCGCAACTCCACCCTGGTACCCCGTGGCTGTGCGTGGAGGGTCAGATGGCCGCTCAGGCGCTGAGCGCGCTCCGCCATAATAGTCAGGCCGTAATGGCCCGGCGGTTCGTCAGTGCTGTTCATCCCCACGCCATCATCCGTAATCGTCAGTAAGTGCTCACCTTTTTCACTGTGCTGATAATCCACCCGGATAACCTGCGCACTGGCGTGACGAATCGCATTCAGCAGCGCCTCACGGACGATCTGCAACACATGCACCTGCTGTTGTGCTTCCAGACTCTGCAGGCCGGTCTGATAGTTAAAGTGTATCTCTGCACTGCTCTTCTCCTGCAGCGAGGCGATCATCGCCTGCATGGCCGCCACCAGATCCGCCTGCTCAATGGTCAGACGGAAAGTGGTCAGCAGCTCACGCAGCTGACGATAGGCCTCGGCCAGCGCCTGATCGAAGTCCGCGATAATGGTATGGGCGGCGCTATCGTCTTTATCAACGGCGCGGCGCAGCAGGGTCAGCTGAATGCGTAAAAACGAGAGCGACTGCGCCAGCGAGTCATGTAATTCCCGGGCAATGGTCGTGCGCTCTTCAATCAGCAGCATCTGCTGATACTGCTGCTGTGCCTGCCAGATCCAGATAGCCCGTCCCAGCATCGCCGCCAGGCTGCGCATCAGTTCATCCGGAGGCGAGGCACCAGCTGTCTGCCAGCGCAGCTCGCCAATCTGCTGCTCGTCCTGCTGTAACGGCAGACGTTGCCACTGACCGGCTGCCTGATCATCACCGGCACGAAACTGAAACTGGTCGCTGTCGAGCCGGATCGCCGTCAGTTTCTCGCGCGTCAGTACATTGGTTAACACGGCTTCAAACAGTGCCGGATGCAGCGGGCTGGCGGTCAGCATTTGTGAGCTGTCATAGAGTAGCGACAGCGTGCGATTCGCCTGGGTTAAATCTTCTGTTTTGGCGCGCACCGTGCTTTCCAGCAGCTGGTAGTGCGAATGCAGCCGTGCCGCCATGCCGCTGAAGGCATGCGACAGCACCCGCAGTTCATTCTGCTGCTCAACATGCAGCGGCGGAAAAGCAAAGTTGCCGCTCTCTACGTAGCGACTGGCGGTGACCAGCGCATTAAGCGGGCGCACCACCTGCAGTCGGGTAAAGCGAATCGTCATCAGTGCCAGCGCCACAATCGCAATGACCCCCACCAGGCTGCTGGCGGCCACCAGATGCATTTTCAACTCGGTATAGCGTTGCAGACCCAGCACAAAGCGATCGATTTCACCGACGTAGATCGGCACCTGCTGCTGATAAGCCACGGTATCGCCCTGTTGCAACTGTTGCTGCAGCGAGGGCCAGGCGGCACGCAGCCGTTGATAGCGAACACTTACTTCACGGGGTACCCAGGGCCGATCAAGTTTCTGCAGCACCGGGGCATCCAGCGTTTGCTGATAGCGCGCCAGATGATGAGCCAGATTTTGCGGCTGACGGCTGGCATCCCAGGCCATGCGATAGCTCTGCATGCGCAGTGAACCCGCCAGATTGATCGCCTCCGCGTCGCGCTGGCTGCTCAGGAGCGTGACTAATGCCAGACCGGTGGTGAGCAGCGACAGCAGGACAATGGCGCTGAGCGCCTGAGCGATGCTTTGAGTTACGGAACGTTTAACAATCACATGAATGGCCCTGTTGAGAGTGCGGGAATTATAAGAGCGCATTAACGTAACGCAAATGATCCATTCCCTGTTTATCGCACAGGACGTTACACATCGCACATAAAATGACCGCAACTGACAGTTCCCAGGACGTGCTGCTGTTCAACGCTTAAAAAAGGAACAGGTTTACATCGTCCCGATGTTGCTTTTCATTGCAGCGCTAATAATTCATCCAGTCATCAACTCAACCCCGATCACAGATTAAGGAGCATCCAATGAAAAAGCTGAATGCTGTCCTGGCGGGCGCATTACTGGCTACCGCCTCATTTGCCACTTTCGCCGCCGCGCCGGTCGATCAGTCGCAGGCGCAGAGTATGCAGAGCATCGGTAGCGTTTCGGTTTCCGGTGTTCGCGGCTCGCTGGACGATGCGAATCGCCAGCTGTCGCAAAAAGCGGAAGAGATGGGCGCCAGCCATTACCGCGTTATCGGTGTCGATAACCCAGGCGATTCCAGCCTGTGGAGCGGCACCGCAGAGATTTATCGCTAACCCAACCCTCCTGTTTCCATCCCTGTAGCTTTTACCGGCCTGAAAATGGCCGGTTTTTTTGTTTTTGTGCATCAGGATGGATTCTTACAAATCAGCCTGTGCATCTGCCCGGTATATTTTGCTTCGTTCTTGCAGAACGGGTAGGATTCATCGCCGTAAATTCCCGCGCTGCCTGGCACTCACTCACAGGCAAACGCACAGAGGAAAATACCCCATTTCACAGGGCATTACGCCTGAAATGGGGGCGACGACTGATAGTCAGGACAAACAGGAATGCTATGAAATCTAAAAACAAAACCCCAGGCGAGATGCGCGCTGCGAAACGACGCTGGCTCAACTCTCATGACGCCGGCTACCAGAAGGCGATGGGTAACCGTCACGTACAGATGATTGCGATCGGCGGTGCCATCGGTACCGGTTTGTTCCTGGGCGCAGGTGGCCGTTTGCAGGCTGCTGGCCCCGCCTTAGCCATCATCTATCTGGTGTGTGGCATCTTCTCCTTCTTTATTCTGCGTGCGCTGGGCGAACTGGTGTTACACCGTCCCAGCAGCGGCAGCTTCGTCTCCTACGCCCGTGAATTCCTGGGTGAGAAAGCCTCCTACGTGGCGGGCTGGATGTACTTCGTCAACTGGGCAATGACCGGCATCGTCGATATCACCGCCGTCGCGCTCTACATGCACTACTGGGGCGCATTTGGTGATGTGCCACAGTGGGTGTTTGCCCTGGGCGCGCTGGCGATTGTCGGCACCATGAACATGATCGGCGTAAAGTGGTTTGCCGAGATGGAGTTCTGGTTCGCGCTGGTGAAAGTGCTGGCAATTGTGATCTTCCTGGTGGTGGGCGTGGTGTTCCTTGGCACCGGCAAACCGCTGGATGGCAACAGCACCGGCTTCCATCTGATCACCGATAACGGTGGCATGTTCCCGCACGGCTTACTGCCTGCGCTGGTGCTGATTCAGGGTGTGGTGTTCGCCTTTGCCTCTATCGAACTGGTAGGTACGGCGGCGGGAGAATGTAAAGACCCGAAAACCATGCTGCCGAAAGCGATCAACAGCGTGATCTGGCGTATCGGCCTGTTCTACGTTGGCTCCGTGGTCCTGCTGGTGCTGCTGCTGCCGTGGAACGCCTATCAGGCGGGTCAGAGTCCGTTTGTTACCTTCTTCTCGAAGCTGGGCGTGCCTTACGTTGGCAGCATCATGAATATCGTGGTGCTGAGTGCCGCGCTCTCCAGCCTGAACTCGGGCCTCTACTCAACCGGGCGTATTCTGCGTTCCATGTCGATGGGTGGCTCTGCACCGAAATTCATGTCTAAGATGAACGGTCAGCAGGTGCCTTATGCCGGTATTCTGGTGACCATCGCCGTCTATGTGATTGGTGTGGTGCTTAACTACTATGTGCCTTCTCAGGTGTTTGAGATCGTCCTGAACGTCGCCTCGCTGGGGATTATCTCCTCCTGGGCCTTTATCGTGGTTTGTCAGCTGCGTCTGCGCAAAGCCATTAAAGAGGGTAAGGCGGATGATGTCAGCTTCAAGCTGCCAGGCGCGCCGTTTACCTCATGGCTGACGCTGCTGTTCCTGTTCAGCGTGCTGGTGCTGATGGCGTTTGACTACCCGAACGGGACTTACACCATCGCCTCCATTCCGCTGATCGCGGTATTGCTGGTGCTGGGATGGTTTGGCGTGCGTAAGCGTGTTCACGCCATAGCTGAGACCGAACAGGATCATCACGAAGAGGAGCCTCAGCCGACCCGACTGGCTGACGACACCTCGCGCTGATAAGCGCTGCAGCAATCAGGCCAGCCTTCGGGCTGGCTTTTTTTTGGCGTAAACCGCCTCATTCACCGCGAGAATTAAGATAGTTTTCCCGCAAGCTTGCCCCTATGATGAAAGGCTCCCTTTATGCGGTAGCGGAGTCCTCATGTCGTTTAAGATCAACATCATCAAAGATAAGCTCCTGTCCGAAAACTGGTTTGTGCTGCGTAACTACACCTATGAGATTACCGATCGTCGTGGCGAGGTTATCCGCCATAAACGCGAAGTCTACGATCGTGGAAACGGGGCGACTATCCTGCTCTATAACCGTGAAAAGAACAGCGTGGTCCTGACGCGCCAGTTCCGTATCGCCACTTACGTCAACGGTAACGAGGGCGGCATGTTAATTGAAGCCTGTGCCGGCTTGCTGGACGACGACTCTCCGGAAGATTGCATTCGCAAAGAGGCGATTGAAGAGACCGGTTATGCGGTGGGCGAGGTGGAGAAACTCTATGCCTGCTATATGTCGCCGGGCGGCGTCACTGAATTGATCCACTTTTTCGCAGCGGAATATAATGAATCGCTGCGCGACAATGCGGGCGGCGGTGTTGAAGATGAGTCGATCGACGTGCTGGAACTGCCTTTCCCTGATGCACTGGCAATGGTCGCCGATGGCCGCATTCGCGACGGCAAAACCGTCATGCTGTTGCAGCATGCGCAGATTGCTGGCTGGCTGATACCATAAAAAATCATGCAGTTAGCCTGTTGCAGCGTGACAGCGTTGAGCGTGGAAAGTGAAGCATAATCCACTTTTCATGCACGCTTTTTAAGCAGTTAACTGCGCTTTTTGCACAGGTTCACAGAATGGGAACCCTGGCAGGCCCGTTGATGCGCTATCCTCTCCACTCTGGGTATTCGGGGATCGATTTTCTTAATGTCGTATTGGATGAAATCGCTGTGGCTGTTGCCGTCTCTGTGGGTTGCCTGTGTTCAGGCGGAACCGTTGCAAAAGTCATTCAACGACTGGCAAATCACCTGCAACAATGAAGCCTTTTGCGTGGCGCGCAATATTCCGGGCGACAAAGGGTTAGTGATGACGATTTCGCGGCATGCGGGCGTCAACGATCGCCCCTTGCTGCGAATCGACTACGGCAGTGCCTACAGTGGCGCGCTGCCTGGCGGTTCGCTTCAGGATAACCTGCTACTGGATCAGCGCCGTCTGAAACCCGACCTCAAACACTGGACGGTTGAACCGCACCATCTCGCCACCAGCAATGCCATCGCAATTGATGAGTTTCTTGATCTGGTGATGGAGGCGAAAACCCTTCAGCTCACTTTCGATCCCAATGCGCTGATCTCCCTGCGCGGTATGAAGGCCGCGCTGTTGCTGATGGATGACACCCAGGGGCGGGTCAACAGCATGAGCGCATGGGTTAAACGTGGCGATCGCGCCAGCTGGGATGTTCCGCCGCCGCCTGCGCTGCCGCCACTGCCGCCTGCTGTCGAGCCACCCGCGGCATTGACGCGCGACGAGACCAGCGGATTAATTGATTACGGCACCTGGCGGGTCAATACCGACTCCTGCTCACTCGATCCACTGCGCCGTGAAGTCAGCGTGGCGCCACTCACCGATCAGCGCGCGCTGCTGCTGGTGAGTTGTGAAATGGGGGCTTATAACGTGATCGATCTGGCGTTTGAAGTGACGCGCAGCCAGCCGTATGTCGCGCGAGGCATCACCTTAACTCTGCCGTTTACCCCACCAGGTGCCAGTGATCGACAGCTTGAGCTGATTAACGCCGAATATGATGCGGCCAGCGGCCAGCTCTACACCTTTGGTAAAGGACGTGGGTTGGGTGACTGCGGCAGTGCCACTCGCTGGCAGTTTGATGGCACGCGTTTTGTGTTAGCGGAGTATGCGGAGGAGTCGACCTGTGACGCCTGGCACAGCAGTGATGACTGGCCAACCCTGTGGGTCAGCCAGTCTGACGGTGGCGTACAGCAGCGTTAACGAATCGCCTGCACCATCATCGGTGAGCCAAGCTGATTGCCGACCAGTTCGGCCAGCATATTATTCACGCCGTCGCTCATTGGCGTAAAGCGGGTCAGCGGCGAGCGGGTCACCACCACAAATACCCCCACGTTATGCTGCGGCACCATCGCCATATAGGTGATGAAACCGCCGCCGCCGCCGGTTTTCTGAATAATGCCAGGGCGACCATTTTTCGGCCCCATAAAGACCCAGCCCATCCCCAGCGCATCCGCTTTACCCGGCACATCCATGCCTTCTACTTTGCTCAGCTGATCGCGACGATAGATCAGCGTCTGCAGTCGATCGATCTGCGGCGTGCGGTGGTTAACCGAAGAGTTAAGGAACTGCTGCATCCAGCGGCCCATATCATCCGGCGTGGAGTAAACGCCGCCGCTGCCAATCGCCGCCAGGGTGTTATTGCACGGACTGGCCCCTTTTTCCGCCACCATCAGGCGTCCGCACTGCTCTGGCGAAGGCGTAAACGTCGTGTCCTTCATGCCGAGCGGGCGGGTAATCAGCTGCTGAAACAGCGCCGGATAGGGTTTGCCGGTGGCGCGCGACAGTGCATCACCCAGCAGATCGTAGCCCAGGTTAGAGTAGGCGGCACTGCTGCCTGGCGCCGCTTTGAGGTTAGCGCGCGACAGCCACGCCCAGCGTTCACCACGGGTCGGCCAGACAAATACCGGACGCTGCGCTTTGCCGCCTGGCTGTTCGCGCGGCAGTCCGCTGGTGTGGGTCGAGAGATTGATCAGGCGAATGGGCTGACCATTGTAGGTGGGCACGCGTGAACCCGGCGGCGCATATTTACTCAGGGGATCGTCGAGGCGGATCTGTCCGCGCTCAGCCAGCTTCACCATCACTTCACTGGTCATCAGCTTACTCAGCGAGGCGATGCGAATCAGCGAATCTTTCTGCGGACGGACATTGTTGCCGGGACGGGTTTCACCAAAGCTGGCGAACACCCGCTGATTACCATCAATCGCCACCAGTGCCATGCCGGTTGCACCGCTGCCGTAAAAGATATGTTCCGCATAGCGATCAACAATCTGAGAGGCCAGCAGTGGATCGGGCGCGACCTGCGCCATGCTTTTTAATGGAAGCAGTGAAACCATCAGGGCCAGTAAATAGGGTGTGCGCATGTTCAACGGAAGTGGCTTCGCTATAAAATCGGAGGAAATCTGCCTTCACTCATCGGGATGCATCAGGACAGAACCGCGTTATCTTGGCAGAACAACAGCAGGAACAGACGGACAGCCAGCGCACAGGCAGCATTAAGTATGACGGCTCTATAGTAATGAGTTTGCGCAGGGCGGGAAGAGGGGAATGGAGTTTTTTTTATGTATCAGGCTATAAGTGGAAATGGCCCTTCCCGGTGAGCCGGGAAGGGCATAAGCATTAAACTGGCTTGAGTAATGCTTCAGCGTGGCTGACGATATTCTCAACCGTGAAGCCAAACTCCGGGAACAGCTGACTGGCCGGGGCCGATTCACCAAAGGTGGTCATACCGACAATCGCACCGTCCAGACCGACATACTTGAACCAGTAGTCAGCAATACCCGCTTCTACCGCCACACGCGCTTTCACGCCGCTCGGCAGTACAGATTCGCGGTAAGCGGCATCCTGCGCATCAAACAGGTCAGTAGAAGGTAGTGAAACCACCCGAACCTTGTGACCGCCTGAAGTGAGCTTATCCGCTGCACCCAGGGTGATCTCAATCTCTGAACCGGTCGCGATCAGAATCACTTCTGGTATGCCGTCGCAATCCTTCAGCACGTAGCCGCCGCGTTTGATGTTTTCGATCTGCTCCGGGGTACGTTCCGGCTGCAGCAGATTCTGACGCGAGAGGATCAGCGCTGTCGGACCGTGATGACGTTCGACGGCGGCTTTCCACGCTACAGCCGTTTCGACCTGATCGCACGGACGCCATACGCTCATATTTGGCGTCAGACGCAGGCTGGCGATCTGCTCTACCGGCTGGTGCGTCGGGCCATCT
>PVMI01001717.1:0-10955 GCA_008528875.1 Aulacorthum solani | reverse complement strand
TGCCACCGTAGACACGCCTATGATCTAAACCATCCAGAGACCCACTCAAACACACACAAAAATCTCATCAAAATCGGTCCAACTGTTTAGGAGTTCAAATAGTACATACGGATACATACGGACAAACGAATTATCGGGCCCAAATAACCTTTTTATTTTTTTTATAAACTGCGTCCAAATTGTTATCTATGTTAAAAAGGTATAATGTAAGCTGCGCCCTGTTTGTAAATTATAAAAAATGTTTAACTTATTCAAGTAAATCTATGATTGTGTACTTTTTCGATTTTTGTTTATAGAAAAATTAAAAGAAATTAAAATAGAAACTTATATTAAATTAAATAGTATAAATCAACCCTTTAAATATTAAAATTCTTAAACCAAAAAAAAAAAAAAAAACTCGAGAAATTACAAAATTTAATTAATAAATATAATAGTGGTCAATTGATGAGTATCTATGTATCAACAATATGTTATTATTTGTCCTAATATTGTAGGTACTTTTTAAAATTATATTTTTTTTTTGATTTTTAATTTTATTCTATTAACTATTAGTATTATATTGCTGTATTGAACTAAATATAAATTAGAAATTGTAATTTTGTTAACTTTTGCAAAAATATAGCTCGTCATTTTTAAAATTTTACCCCGGCGCAGTTTTTTTTACACTTGATAAAAACTCGGGCGTAGCTTATATGTGTGATTTTGTGTCTACCTGTACCTTGAGCGCAGTTTATACTTATTTATTTAAAAATAACTGTGACTAAATGTAATGTTATCGATCTGATATTATATTATCGAAGAAAATAAACTAAAGTTGCACTTATTAAAAATTTCATAACAAATATCACCTACTAACATTTTAAAATGTAAATCGAATGTTAAAAATAGTGTATACAATGTATTTATTGGGTATTAATAATTTTTCTATGATACCTGATTACATCTTTGTATCGCACATTAATATATTTTAATTCAATGTGCTTCATATGTGAATAATAACCGTAAATATAAATTACTTTGATTGATTTTGACAAATTAATCAACTTCTTATACTAACTAATACCGAATAAAGTTTAATAAATAGATACCTTTCACTCCTACATATCAAATCACTTAAGTACCTACCTAATTAATTATTATAATAGGGGGTATAATTAACTACAATTTTAATTTTGTATACGGTATGCCTAATCATATAGTTTTAGCTTGTTAAAATAATGGGACTTAACACTTTCTAAAATACAATTCTTAAATAAATAACAATTATTTGAACTTAAAAAAAAATGATTTTACTAGTACCTAATCGAGGTACATAAATAAGTTATAGAAATAAACTACTAAATTATATCTTTATTGTGAGAAAAAATATAAATAAGGATTATTCAATGTTAAATATTAAATACCTACAGGAGAGTCCTTGATGGTAGGTTGCTTAAAAAATAATTAATATTGATAATTTCGATATAGTCAACTAAAAATTAACTACCTAGGTAAATTTTTAACATCGAAAATAAATCTGAAACTGTTTAAAACAAGTTGTCAATAATAAGATTGTGTATATTATATTATAACAACAAAAATTTTTAAAATAGGTAACATTTATTGGGTAAAAAATAAGTTTAACATCAGTAACTAACAAGTTGACGTGTTATTTCCAGTAATTTGATGAACATAGTAAAAAAATAATTTCAAAATATTCATCTGAGTAATTTCTCCCTTCTTGTCGTTGTCTTCGATAGAATAATTAATGCCGTCCATAGATATGATTATTTGCTTACTGTACAGTTTCTGGCAAAGCGTCGCTCCTGCTGGCTGGTGTGAAGTAATAAATCACCAGATAAAAACGATCTCTAATATTATTTTAGAACAAATGAATTAATAATAATATGATATGCATGACTTCCTTTCAATTTCAAGTCTAAATACCAATAACTAAAATGTATCGGAATTTCTGTGATACTCTTTTTTTCTGGTCAATAAATTGAATTTATCTATAGTAGCGTTTTAGTCGTTTTAGCACTATTACCTAAGACTATTAGAGGAGCACTGCAGTTATTATTCAATTAGTTTTTTACACACTGGAACTAGATTCTTTTTGATATTTTAATTTGTTGCTTTCGTGTTTAATATACCTACTAACCAAGTTAAATTTCGGCATTTCAAGTTGTATTTTAATTTTAATTTTTTTTTCTTAGTATTTAAATAAAATTGTTCAGTGAGGTATACGTTTAGGCATAAGGTAGGTAACAGAGTATCGGGATATTTATGAATAATGTAACAGACGAATCCATATATTAAATTTGGTGATCATGAATAAATATTAAATGTGATGCGACACAATGTACCTGAGCATTAAATAATATTATACTGTCCATAAATTGAATATTATACAGGTAGGTAATGAATTTCATCGCAACTGTATATTGTGTTCAAATAACCTAAAAATGTAATGAAACCAAAACAGAATATTGAATATAATATGTATTTTTTATGTCATAATTAATACTCAAAAGGACATCATTATTGTTTTTCTAAATAAATAATCGAATTCATTTTGAGTTATGTAGACCTTAATCACAATATAATTTCCATTCACAATTTCAACATTTATATAGAACAGGAAAACCAATTACAATGCATTTATTATTTTTGTCTAGTTACTTTTTAAGTATTTTTGAATATAATAGTAAAAATGTTTGTACTTATCGCACAGTGGCAATTCTACCCCGATTGGATATGAATAAGCAACGCTATTATTAATTATTTCGATCATTTTTTTGTTTTCCATCATGTGTTTATAATCCATCCCAGAAATTATGTGTACAAACGGTGGGTTGACACAATACTGGGAAATAAATAAAACAAATTATAAATATTGGGCCACCTTGTTTTCCCTTAATTTTAATAAATACGAAATCAATGGAAAATCAACTGATCAAACTTACATCTTTTAAGTTGGTGCTACTGAATTTCGACGTTCTTTCGTATCTAAATATTGCAACTTTTGATTGTATTTTATTCGAAAGTGGCTTGGTCTCTAGTAATGCTTGTAACCTGGAGCGAATAGTATTTAAAGCTTTCTGTGTTTTTTCTTCAAAATGTTTTTGATCATCCGACATGTCTGTCAACTTAAATTCATCATCATATTTTTGTATTGTATGTAATATATTGTATAAGTAACTATATTATAGATCACTAAAATAATAAAATTTTACCTACTGATATTCCATAAAAGTAAATTAAATATCGAAACATACCATACATAGTAAATATGAATCTGTCAAATGAATAATTAAAAATGATTGCAATAGCAGCGCTAATATTTATAAAATAATTGTAATTATATTAATTCGTAATTAGGCATATAATACGTATAACCTATATTAAATTACTTTTTTTCATGCACATTAAATATATATTATATACATACTTTATTTAAGAATATAAGACTTACTACTTTAAAAATATTTTAGACGTAAAAATGTAAAATTATGAAAAAAAAAATTATTTGTATATTTACCTCACTTGATAATGAACCAAATTTTGATGTGAGTTTTTTGGTGATACTACCATTAGAGAGAAAAATTTTCGCACATTCAGCCAATATTTCTGGATCGCCTTCTAATAATGTTAAGGTAGTCAATGTCCCTTCCGCTTCCAATATTTGAGCCATTTTAAGAGCAACGGTTCCGCCCCAAGATTCACCAATTAGAGATACATATTTTTGATTCGTAATGTTTTTTAGTTTCTGTGTTTGAATTAAAAATAAATCAATTTAGTTATGTTTGGACATGTCAGTGCTTTTATACCACTTACTTTTACTAAAATCTGTGATATTTCATCAATCGAGCCGATATCTTCTGATAATTTAGCTTCAAAAACCGGGTAACTCAATTTTTCATAAAACTTTCTTATTAGTTTTGGTTTAAATCCCGGTATTAAGAACACGGGTACTACAGATTTTAGTTGTGATAATCTAGGACTTCTTGTTGAAACTTCAACAAATTCTGTTTCTTGAGTTGTTATATCATTAAGACAATGTAATTCATCACTTGATTTAGGTAAAATATTTGTGATAATATTATTAATTTGTTGATGGGCTAAAAAAAAATATATAGTTAATGGAGTTGAATTATAAAAGTTATCTAATTATAATAATAATAATAATAATTAAGTAATTGATAAATTTAAAATTATTTATGCATAATTAACATTCAGATACTTCTTAAAAGAACATGCAAAATTATAAAATGATATACGACCATACAAAATAAATAGCTAATAAAAATTGTTTTGCAGTGAGGTCAGTTGATGTTTGAATGTTGAATGGGGCTCACCATAGTGTCTAGGTTAGTATAGTGTACCAGGGTCTGCAATCAATCTTAAGCCCGTACTAGTCTACCACGTTTTTTGTATATTATAATAAAATTGCATTACACTCAGAGTTAAAGGAGTCGGGTTCAGAGCACACGAATGAAGATGTCTCTGCTGCATCTGATTTTTGTAACAAGATATCCAAGGAAGGCAATATTTTGGCTGCATTTGTCGGTGGCGAAGAAATTCCATCCCAAGAAATATTTAAAGCGTTAAACCCAATTGATTTGAGCTCAGCACAAATAGAACTTCCGTTACATAATATACATACGAATGAAGTCGTTAATGTTATATTCGTATGTTTTTCCAAAGCATATCGAAGATTATTAATTTTATTGATATCAATCTATGGAAAAAAAAAATATTCATAAACAATTAAATTTTAAATGTATACGCACTTCATAAAGTTTATTAGATAATTTTACGATACCTGGTTGACCACAAAAATTGCGTCTAGAACTTTAAAATTCGTCAAATAATTTAACCAATTAAGCGATTCTTCTTTTGATTTTAAATGTAAATCTGATTCAATTTGTACAGATACGTTTCGAGAGATGAGTCTATCAAATCTATTTTGAAAAATGTAACCATAAAAAGTATCTTACATTTAACGGTAATATACTATAATCGTCATAAAAGTATTTACGAACCTTCTACAAACAGTTGAAGACATTAAACACCTTTTGACTAAGATTACAATTTTTTGAGCACCTCGGTCAACCAACCATTCGGCGAGGTCTAGCCAATCTCCTCTATTTCCTGAAATTTTTTATAAAAGCACATTTTGATGAATTTATTGAATACATTGAATGAGGCTAACAAGGAGAATAATATTTACCAACTATTAGGTAAATTCTATCAGGATGACATTCATACATATTACTGTTTACTTTTTTCTTCAACTTAGAACTCTCGTCATTATTGAAATTATCGTTTAATGACAACACAACCTTTTTAGGAATGGTAAGTGTAGCGTTAGTTCTAAATTAAACACAAATCAATAACAATATTAAATTGTAAACTTAGATTTTATGACTGTTATTTACCTCATTGTGTCAAAAATGTTAGCACCATTAAACGATGAATTTACAACATGACTAGGTAACGGTTTAACCACACCTTTATTTAATCCATCCATGAATGCTTGCTGTACAATTTGTTTGTTGGGACCACTTTCGTTTAACAACATGTTTGAACTAACAGCAAAAAATGCAGTGTTTTTCAAAAATAATCGAGTACCTTTGGAACCATAACATTGTTTTTTAGAAACTTTATTATTTATAAATTAAAGCTAAGGGTTAAAATATAATATCTAATATATTATTATATTGTATTCTGCTCAATATTGTGGTAAGTTTACCTAAATATCTTTGATTCTTCATATCTGATTTTGAGAAATGGAAGAACTTTCCAGACATAGCTAATGCACTAAATGCAGATTGGAATGCCTTACCATTCAAAAAGTTGAATATAATATCTATACCCTTTGACTTTGTTATCATTTTTAGTTGAACATCGAAATTGTCGTATGTGTTTATAAGTATTTTTGACCGCGATAGCTGTAATTCAAATTGTATTTTATGATATTTTTTATCATCATTATTATTAATGACTTAATACCTCAGGGAAGATACAAGAAAGTTGTTCTGCTTGATGGTCCGAGTCTACAATAGCGTAAGTTTCACACTTAATACCTAAGCTTATCGAAATCGCAGCTTGACCTATGGGGTGAAACCCCGAGGTTACTAAAATAGAATTATTCTTTTGACGTTTACTTAAGATGTTAAACACATAATAGCTCTGAAACACCGAAAAATTTAATTTAGTTTGCCGTTAATTAATTTTAAATTGTAATCACCATGGCGTAAGCCAGAGGAACAGTTGCTGCTTCTTCTAGTGACCATGTCGACGGTACAGGCCATGATAATGATGGGTCATGAATCATTTGAGAAGACATTTCTTTGGCTGAAAAGATTCCCATAGTGGCTTTATTATCAACATGCCTCGAGTATTCCAAAGGTCCAAATTCATTCTAATAAATATATTAAATATTAAATTTTTAATATAGGTGTATAGTTCTCAATATAAAATAATTACTTCGGTGTTTCCTTCAACAACTAAATCTTTGAAATTTAACCCTAGATATTTTACTGTCAGTTTATTTTTACTGAAATAATTTAACATAGTATGCAAAAATGAATATATGATTAAAATATTTTTATTTTTATTCAACTTACTTATATGTAATGCAATTTTGAAAAACTAGCTTATTGTTGACTTTAACATCGTCTTTTATATCTTGAAGAACAATTCTTTTATAAGAACCCCAACCACCATTTTTATAAATATTTACTATTAAATCTTTTGATAGTTGATCTGTGTAGAATGACCGATGTGAGTCAAAATCTGGTGCGTTGGAATCCAAAATAAACACGAATCTAACAAAAACGTATAAATATATATAAATGTTTTTATAATGGATCCAACTGTATCTAAGATCTGTTTAGTGTACTTACCTTAATTTATTTGATTTATACTTGTGTATCATTTCTTTAACATAAGTGATGATGCCTTCTAATGGCGCAGACCTTGAAATTATATAGATCAAGCCTTTTGATGAATTATATGTCTCCAATGCTCCCCAAATGTTCCAATCGTATGTATCATTTGTTGGTTTTATAGATATTATATTCTTGTCTACAGTCAATGCCTAAAAATAATAATGATTATAGCAATTTTTTAATACGTAAAATGTATTACATTAACCTTTTTCATCAATCCTAAACAGATGTTTTTGTCAAATTGTTGTTGTGTGATTATTTTCCAATCTTTGAGGTCTTGTAGTTTTATTTTTGAACATACTAATATGTAATTACATTTTTTATTGACGAAAGCTCTGATCGTATCTTGCAAGTAATTAACATTAGTCACGGTTATCAATTTTCTAGATTCATCATTTTCTGGTTCTTTCTCGACATCGTGCCAGTTTATTGTCTCATTCTAATGATAAGATGTTATTATGATTTTAAAAATGTATATATTTTCAAATTATATTCATTAAAATAGTTACACTTACATTCATTAATAGTTGATTTTCAAAGATTTGTTTGATTAATTTTATACATAATTTAGATATCGGATCGTCAAAATGGTACGGAGTACATAAAATAAGTTTTTCAGAAGTTTTATCGAAATTATCTGTTATTATATCTATAGAGTCGTAGATGAATTGGTTAATGTTCTAAAAGTAAAAAAATATTATCTATTGTAATGCATATAATTATAAATGTTAGTTGTGTATTCATTATGGCATATGTTTAATGTTCACAATTATATGGTAGCATAAACGCAACAACAAATATGATTTCGTGTTTAAAAACCTCGAAACCAAAATGTTTACAAATCACCCAAAATTGAAAATTAAAATAAATCACCATCAACGAAGTATTAAATAATATATTTGGATAAATTTCAAAATCAAACATTTTTTTATTTTTGGAAATACGATGAAAGAACAAAACCTTGTACTAGACATAATAGCTTGTCATTCATCATTTTTCGGTAGTTCGTCCTTACTCATTCATTGAAAATATTTTAAGAAATCGAAAATTACTTCTCAGAATTATTAATTAGATAACAATAATAATATTTACTATAAAATAGTTACCTACCAATTTGATCAAGTTTTTCAATCGAAAGGCCGTTCACAAAAACAAGGTTAGGTTAGGTTAGGTTAGGATAACTTAATCCTGTACTTATCCACATTACTTTAATGTGCCAGCGCAAATAATTGAAGTGTGGGAAACATACACTCTAATTATTTTGATCTTCTCCTGAGACAGAGTACCTATACAATTATAGTTTTATTTTATGGTCCCGTTCAAGTCTATTTAACTATTATTGTTTTTAGAATAAATTATACCTTCTTAAAAACGTATCTGTAAAATCTACATATGCTATGTTTGGTATAAATGTATTTGTATATAATTGAACGGACAAATAGCTTTAAAATTAACCAATAATCCACATTTATATAATGATTACGTAGTTTATACATTATGTGCTTGATAGATATGCATACTAAATATATATTTATTTATGTTTACATTTTTGTAGGTAGGTAGTGAAATAAAATATTACTTTGCTTTGTGAGGGGTTGAATTGAATAAATATCTCTTCTTGTAAATTGACTACTGCAGTACTAGTTGTTGGCAATACTAAATGCCCATTTTTTACGCCCGTTATTTTTATTCCATCACATGTTATTTCTTTAGTGATTGTGTTGTAATTTACACATATATCTTAAAACAAAAGTATAATTGCAAAATAAAGATTGCCAGTACATTTTAGTAAATAAAAATGCTAAATTATTATGTGTGATGTAGGTATTACCTTTTTCGGTATTTTTATTGAATATCATTGGGCTTATACTAATTTGTCTAATGGAAATTGGAGTTCCTATTGGACATGTACCTAAATGTTCTAATATAGGAAATTTAAATAAACCATCAAGAAAGTAAATCCAATCATTTTTCCATTTTATACTTCCTTGAATATAATTTTTATAAATATCAAATTTGGTTATATTTTTGAAATTGTCTCCTAGGTTGAATCCGTTGTTTTCGAAAACTGCATATATATCTTCTTTCACTACACATTCTTTTAATTCGTCATTTGTTACATCTAATTCTATGATTTCTTCTGTTTTTATATTTAAATGTACATTGTTCAAAAAGCTTATTTGGCCAGATAAAATGACTTCATCGTTTAAACTGTATTCAAAATAACCAGATCCCCATTGAATCATTATATTACCTTCAGCTGCATCTGTAAGATTAAGATATCAAGCTGTTACAATAGAGAGTATTGAAATAAAATATTTTAACTGATATCAATATTTACTATTTGGATGAACTTTGATATTATTTTTAAAGCGTAGATTATCGAACTGAACAGACTCTTCGGAAAACGTTTTAGAATTAATTTCAATAAACATTTCCCAAACATTTATCTAAACAAACCATAATTTTATTATAAAAAAATTATTAGTAAAGGATTAATCAAAATATATTATGGGTGTATCTTATGTCATTGTACTGGGTTTTTTTGAATGATTATGGTCGACGATATGGGATTTCAAAAAAGAAAAAAATACGTGTTTCTTTATTTTTAACTGAACATTTTTTTATAAAAATTTAAAAATGAACACACAGTTGTATCAACAGCAAAATCAACTTTATTTTGTTCAAATGTATACAACCATATTTTTTAACAGATACTGGTAGAGCTTATTTTGTAGTGGCTAATGTAATAATGGTATAATGGAATTCGATTATTGACATTAATATGTCTTATGAATGGAGGTCAAAAAAAAGAATTTAGTTTGAAATTCCAAATCATTGATAAATAATCGTTAAAAAACCCCGAGTACAATGATATAAGATACACGATCACCCGATGTATAAAATACGGTATCAATATACTTACCAGCACATAAGCAAATGGAATAATATGAACACCATGGATTTGATACTCGATTAGATGAACACTATCATTCATAAGTATTGTTGTTGTTTTTTCACCAAAGAATCCATGTAACTAATATTAAAGTAATATATTTAAAATAAATATTTAAAAAAACAAAATTATAATAATAACAGCCTAATAGAAATAAAATAAAATAATAATATTATTCAGGTATGTAATAATTTGAATATAATATTACTTGTGAATTTTTAGTTACAACAGGTGTCCATTGCACATTATGATCCCAAAAAGGCAAACTTTGAATACAAGGCGTACCTCGACTAACAGGAAATGTAACTTTTGGATAGATATTTGTTATTTTAGGGTTAACGCCTTTTGCATACATTCTAAAATAAACAAAAAATAATACACCATATACCAGTAAAATATTATCATATAATATAGTGCATTTGTGCCTGCGCATTTAAGAACATGGTGTCCCATCTAACAATATTATATTTAATAAAAAATTGTTGACTTGACAAAAACATACAATTGTGTAAACGAAAATCATGAAGAAAACTATCGATGACTTACTTTCCTATAGCAGTTAGTAGAAATCGAATTGAATCTCCAAACATCCTCTTCGTTAAAGGTATATTGGTCACTGTGTCAGGTAATGCTTCTTTTAAAATTGCTTGCAGGAGACCATGAGGAGCAATTTCAATCACGATAGCATCACTAGGTATGTGTTTTAGAACGTCTTCGAATAAAACACTACTCAATAGATTGTTTGTATGATATTCTGCAGAAGAATATTTTGCGAGTTCAGACCCCCATTCTGTTTCCGGCAATGAACTACTGATCCATTTAGAAGACCTTTTCTTCGGTACTTTGATTACCTTAAAGTAAAAAATATACTCGTTGTAGAAATTAAAATAATATACTCATTTAATTGTTGAACAAACGTCTTTCAAATATTTAAGTAGAGTCGGGCCAGCGGTTTGAATATATCTACTGTGAAATGCTATGCCACCAACGTTGACAGATTTTGCGAAGACACCTTCGGATTTCAATTGTGATACGAACTCGTTGATGCTGTCAACTGGACCTGA
>PVMI01001716.1:3320-16775 GCA_008528875.1 Aulacorthum solani | reverse complement strand
AATTAAAAAAATTTTATTAAAATTTAAAAAAAAAAAAAAAAAAAATAAAACATTAAAAATTTCAAATGTCTATAAATAACTTTAAAAGATTTTAAGTATTTTGAAAATGTTATCAAGTATATAAAATTACAGGTTAAACATTTAAAAAATGCGCTTTTGAAAACTACTTTGAATTTCAAAAAATGACCTCCTCAGTGAACCAACTAGATTCACTTTCCAAACAAAAAAGCTACTGAAGTTGAAAATCGGAGCATTATCTCGACTACTTTTCGTGTACACTGGCACAAAAAAAAAACACACATCATTGTAAAATCAATACATTCATCACTCCGCTAAGGATCTAAAATATAAGTTCATCGAATAATAATGATTATGAACATAATTCGGTGTCATTAGTTCATAGTTATGCAGGAATATTTTACAGACAACCGAGATGGTTTTCTCAAGAGGCTATAACTAGTAATATGTAGTATGTAACCATCGGTCTATATTTTTTAGTAAGTCTAGAACACGGCTAGCTGTTTGGGAAAAGATCAAAATGGGAAAGACACTTCTTTCTGAAACGACTAAAATATTCTGAAACGGTCTTCCACCATAGGTCTTCGACATATATTATTTTTTATGTATAGATATATAATGATAGTATATGCGTATCGATCTTATTACTTTATTATTCTCGTGTCAGAGACACGACTATATGACTTTCGTCTTTGAAGTCACGTCTTATTATAGTTCCATACTTCCACATGAACGTTTATAATGTAAGTTGAACGTGTAAGCGTAACTAGACCATTATCATTATTACTACCATTTGCAGGGTTTGAGATGTCTGCTAGTGGATAGAGATTTATTTCGTAAGATTTATTTTTATCTCACAATATAAAATAATAGTAATAATAATAGTATAGCTGTTTAACACGTCATTATATTGATGGAAATTCAAATATTTCTATAAATCGAGGCAAATTTTCGAGAATAATAATACTGAGCAAGTATGACGTCGTATTCTTGTAATATATATAATAATTTTTTACATTCGCATTCGACGACCGAGAGTCCGAGCAAACGTTTTCAGAATAATAATTTGACCAGCGCGAATATTATTATTGCATTAAACCTTTAGCGAGAAGGGTAGGTATAGGTAAGCACACTGGTATATACTTTACTCCTCTCGCACCGCATACATTTGGCTGTCGCCGCTCTACATAATCTGTAGGTACCTACATAATAATATATAATATATATAGGTAGGCAGTGAACGGCATTGTTCAGATTTCTGAAAAAAAAAAAATAATAATAATAAAATAAAAACCAGATTGTATTACAGAACGGTGCGGCGTCCCTGTGAAGTCCGGAGGGTTTTGGGTAAGTTTGTGGGGAACTACAACGACGACGACTGAGTTTCAATTGTTTATGACTATTGGTGGAGGGAGGGGGTCCAAGTACAATACAAAAACATTAAACGAATAAGACCGTATCTCCGATCGTATTTTCCGAAACACATGACATTTGATCTGAATATCGTTTCGTTCGGACTACAATGCATTATTGCAGCTATACACGTATACACTATACAATATAATACATGTACTTAACTAGTATATACACTACGGTATTTGGTATTTATATTATATTATTATTATTTATTATGCAAAACACGCGATGTGGTGAGGTCAGGGACGAGGGTTTTTTTCTGTACCGATGTAGAATGTATAATAATAACCCAAGGGTTTCGAATTTTTGACCATGGACATATGACTGTAATACAATTTTTTCCATGATAGCTTGAAAAGTTATTATTCGTGAATCCAACGACCGCTCGATTTACATTGATTGTGACACACATCCGAAAAGCAGAGCACTCACTCCGGGGTTGTAAAATTACACACATATATATATTTATGTGCAGAAGTCTATATATACTGTATATACATAATCTATATACAGCAAAACCTCTCCTCAAATATACCTCCAAATAGTGGACACAATTTCAGATAGTGTCCGATATTAAGAGGATGCACTGAATTTATTATATACTTTGAGTGTTGATTATGGAAAAATCAGAAACGGAAATCGATAAGGCGTGAACCTATAATATCAATAAGGAACCAACCCAAAGTCATTCTTAGAGTGTATACTGTAAATGCATAGAAATATTTGACATACAAACTGTGTAACCAACATGTGTAGCACATGGTGATGAGTCGTTTGGCGTCAAAGCTTTACATAAGTCTACTGCATATGAATTATTGCTCAGTCATAATATTACAATGTACGTATACACATAACGTCACATAAAATAATTTGATAATAACCTCCCTTAACAGACACCTCTAAATATCAAACTTTTTTTTTTAGAATGAACTACAAACATTTTACCCACTGAAGCTGGATGTGATATTGAAAATTGTAGTGACTTCTCAGTACAGATTTATCCATAGATACTGGATACAAACAGACTTAGTATATTATTAATGTGCAATGAACTTTGATGTATTAGCATATTATATTATGGTCAAAATTTCAATCATGACGAAGCCATTGGTCTTGGCGTTTTTCATTCCTAAAATATTATGGAAATGATAGAAATGATTATGTTTAATCAGAATATATTATAAAGATAGATTAAAAAGCAATGATTGAGCCTTCCCAGTGGAGCGTATCCAGTAATTAGTTGTTGTTTTTTTAGAGGGAGGAGTTGAAAATATTTGACAAATATTATCTGAAAATGATTTATCAATATAATTGTTGTTATTATTTAACAATATTACAAACCTGTACTCCTCTCTCCCCAGGATGAGCAATTGGGCCTTCCAATAATGACGAAAGTATAACAGTACATTGCGGTGTCGCATTACTATTATATAATGGCTGCAATATTACATATACTATATCGTGTTTATTGCGACAAAAACAACACCCCATTTGGCTAGTTCTTTTTGAATAGTAATAAAACAATAATTTGATGAGTTTACTCTGTAACACTCTGTCTCACTCATTTATTTTGTTATTGGTTAGCTATACGTATAAAATATCAATCATATTAAATACCATTGCTTTTAATCGTGTTATAAAATACACGTTTACAAGTTTCATTCGATAATCTACTTAGAAAACTGACAATAGACATATTAATGCTTGTCGACCACAATTGTAGTCAAATAAAATTCCATAGGCTTAAAATTCAGATCAAAGTGATGAAGTTGAAAGGATATCAATATATTAAAATATATCCTCGTGTTGCTATAATAGACTATACATAATATTATATCTTAAGGTTTTCACAACAATTCAACAGCCATTTCTATAACACCACTGCACTTTACTACGTTTATTAATTTATTGACACTCAATTACATTTTATGAGCCTTATTGTTGTATATAACAATTAACAATACAGCACTTCAACTAGTGCTTTACAAGACTTACGTTAAGTATAATATGTGGTTTTATTATTATAAATCTACAATCAAGTAAACAGGTCACACGAAACTTATATTTATTTACCCATTTGCCTGGTTAAATATAAGTGTAGCACAAATGTATGTTTGATGTAAAAACATAATCGTAATATTATATGTTTTTATTGTATATTATTTATATGTGTTATTTTATACATTTCATTAAGGAATGCTAATAATTATAATTTATATGTTTATCAACTACAGCTTTCAAGAGTGTACACAATTTAATATTTCTTAAACTCTCAGATATTATGTATAACAATATATAATTATTAATTACAAGTCTATAAATTATTTATATAATTACTATAAACTCTAAAAGAAGCAGAAAACAATTTTTTTTTTATTTAAGAGGACAGCGTCGACCATTATCTTACTAATTTAAATTATTCGATCTACTACAGTTGTGCAGAAAGTTCTGAATTTCACTCATTGATGACTATACTATATAAACAAATAGTAGACTTCAAACCATAGGTTTTTAAACAAGTAAGGTAGGTACTTAGAATTAGACAATCAGTCCTATGATCCTAACACTGAACAATACTCTCAACAGAGTGCTGGTGGCATAAAAACCCCTTGTATATTAACCACAGCTTTAAATACAGAGTTATAATATTTCAATAATAAAGATCCTACAGGTTAAGTTATATTAGAAGACCCTCCTCTCATTACCAAACACATTTCATACAATTTCCACTACCTTCTGCACATTTTTCTATTAGAGGATATCATTCGTTCCGATAAATACAAAATATGACAATGGCATACAAAATAAAAAATATTATTAACATTTGTAACTACCTTCCATATAGTGATCACTGATCACTGATCTTTCACTATCTATATACTTCTGCTTAATTAAAATAGTATTGTGCTTCTGAAAGTGAACTGATAGTCTGCATATATATATGGTGCGTGTAAGGAACAGGTGGTCTATGTTTAATAAAGTGTTTATTTAATTTAACTTTGTAAATAAATTGTGGACTGAGTTAAATAACTCTGATCAAAGTATAAGTTGAATTTTAAAAATGTTAAATAATTTCATATAAGTTAAGTACCACGCAGGATAACATCTCATATTTTATGTTATACAATGAGGACGTTAAGGTTTACTTAGAATAGACTTAAACAGAATGTGTTAGAATTTCTCGGAATAATGGTCCATCCAAGATACATATTATAATATAACGTAGGTAAGCATAATGGATTCAACATGGAGTCTTACCTAATAAATGGTAGAGAAAAAATGTATTTTCAGATTAAACCAACTAAGTGTTGTTGTTGTATAATAATATCCTTCTGTTTGTTTTATAAATTGACTGCTTATTTTCACATATTGTGATTGAGACGATTCTAGGAAAAGAGGACGGAGTTGTTTTCCGTAAATCTAAGGTAATCTAAAATAGGTTCCAATAACTGCCAACTCTATAACATATAAATATATAGCAAAAATTAATTTGACTCCATAAGTTTACAATACTTTAAGGATTTAATAAAATCACCAAAATTTGAAAGTTATAAGTATTGTTTTTCAGTAATGGTAAAAACCTAAATGTATCATCTTCTTACACCAAATGTATTACAATTTCCGTTAAGCAAACACAATGCCAACTATATAAAAACAGTTAGTGTAAAAATAAAATTGCCAATACAACACACTATATAACATATATTCACAGTTTCATCAATATGTCTGGTAGTTGATTAGTCTACAGTAAAAAGTATATTATTTTTACTATATTATTCTACCTATGATATAACCACGCATAAACCATGTTGTTGAGAGCTATGCCACCAGCACTCCAATAGACAACAGGTGCAATAAGATGTCGTCGAGATTAAACTTTTGGCCAGTTGTCATAGCTTTTTTGTTGTCCTCTTTTAGATGAAGTTAATATGAATACTTATACAGTAATAGGTAATGTGAAATATGATTTCACGCTTTAATATTCTCATCCTCATTAATAGCCACTCGAAATAAAATCACTCTAAAAATATATATAATTTTATATTGATATTGGTACTTTTACAATGTAATTAGGGACTTGATTTTTAAAACGATGTAAGCTCAAATTACAATTATACACAATATTATATTATTTATATATAAAAAAAGAAATTATGGCAAACCATAATGCTTATCTCTGACAACAAATTACATCATCACACAAAAACTACGGTTGTTTATAATTTTGGTTTCAATATATAACTATAAAAATATTAAATTGTATTTTTCGTATAGATTTTTTTCTTGAACACACATATTATAAATAATACGGACGATAAAATAAAATATAAGGAGATTAAAATTGAACTATTTTTTTTTTTTAATGGGATAATTTAAACATCTCGTTTGAAATTTGTCACGACAAAGAGCTTGATGTTCAAAAAATTGACAAATCCGTTTTAAATGGGATTTATGATCACATAATTAGATCTTATTAATTTACTAAATGTATATAATAACCCGGGAACCTGTGATTATAATTTATATAGTATATGCAGTCTATTATTTTTATATTTTATTATATTTCAGTACGATATATTTCTGATTTTGACTCTAAACACATATAATTTGCATGATTTAATCATCAAATATTTAACTTCTCTACTACACAACAAAAACTATAAATACACCAAACAAAACCACATCTAGCTATGGCATTTTGAATGAAAACAAGTTAATAAAATGGAGTGGACAACAAAAATATGAGAAAAGATTAATGTAAAGCTTAACGAGTTTCAGAAAGATAATTTGTAACTGTGGACTACAAAACATTTTACTATATTTATGAAAGTTTCTGAATTTTAAATGCATCGTAACTTACACTATGAATCTCTCTGTATGTACGCCGTAGCGTTGCTGAAGGTTATATAGGTGCTGCTGTAGCGTCCCGTCACCTTAACTAGGCAAATAAAATGAACTATTTCGGCCGATTTGACCACCAAGGGGGGACCGATTCGTATGAACTGATTATCCTTAGGCCGATCGGCTGGGTATCTAATGCGTTTTGGTGACGGCGGCAAAATAGGAGAAATTACACACCGGCCGGCCGTCCGGCGGGAAGTAATAAAAATCGGCCAAGGCGTGCTCGCCCTTGCAATAAATAAGTATACGAAACGACCCGATACGATACATGCAGTGAGCGTGTGTGGGTGCGTGGGTGCGTGTGTCCAAGCCGGGGTCCAGGCCGGTCGGAAACGGACGACAGATTGTCGAAAGCAATATTCGCCGGCGATGACGGCCGCTTACGTCGCCGGCGGGGGGTCTGCTAGGCGGCGGCGGAGGAACCTTGACCTGGCCCGGCGAATACATTGTTCCCGTGGGAAGAGGGGCATATGATGTGCGTTACGTCCGACCGGATAGACGCGGAGGAAGCAATTCGGGAAAATGAATCGTTTCCTAAGTGCACCCCGACCGGACAGATATATCATTATATATATATACGCTCGCTAGCCATCGGATACGTCGCGTCCTCAACCCACCCCCGTCCACCCACCACCCGTCAAAGGTCACTTAAAAAATATCGCCTGACCTATGTGGGGAGTGACCGTCGTGCATTATACGATATATACGTATATGCGGTATACTATACCGTGTAGCTGCTGCAACTCGACCAGACCGTCATTTCTGCGAAATATATCATTTCGGATGTGTTTAGATGCTAGCTAGGTATAGTTTTGCCCCTCCGCCGATCCTGCTAAGACATCCGGATGACAGACCATCAAACTGGTCAAACGAAAAAACAAGTACTTTGAGTATACGTCTTCTAGTCTACAGCAGCTTTTTATTACTTTTATTACAGTGTATGTAAATTTTTTTAAATTTTTAGTATTTATATCTATTACTATAATCTTCTCACAGCATTACCATTGTAAAATATTTTTTTCCAATCATGGTCTTGCAACGCACAAAAACTGAACAGAAAAAAAATTAAGTCTAAGTTACTGATTTCAATTCACTTGAATTAATTTCACTTTTCTAGTTAAAAACGTATCACATGAAGTAGTCATATATATATATATACATATATACTATATAGTACCAACTGCGTGTTTCAAAAATGCACATGTTAATCAAAATGTTATTCAATTGAAAATTCGGTTTTGGCTATTTATCAACTCTTCGCTGGACAGCATCATCTTCCCGAAATAGACCACTCAATAATTATTGCACACAGGCCACATATATATTATTCAAAAACGAAGTCTTTAAAGCTCAGGACCGTATTTACTTTAAATAGCCTTTTTGATTTACGTCTATATATTTTAGTACATATAGGTGTGTAATTATTTTCGTCTCACCGCCAATTTACATATGATTATTCGGCCAGGACCGGTCTTAGGGGTGGGAGAGCTTGGCGACCGCCCATGGCTCCAATATATCACGGATGCCTTCAAAATTCAGATATTAATTTTTTAATAATAATTTTTGTAATTCAAATTATTTTTAATAATTCGAGTAAATACAATAATGTATAGCAAATATTAAAATATATCTTGAAAAAAACCATAGCTGACACAGACTAACGAAAATATGGAGATATTTGAATATAAACTTAGCTACCTGTTAAATATATACTTATTAATATTATTATTATAAAAATCACTTTACTTTAAATTTAATTTGGTAATCAAAATTAATTAATACAGTTTGTTTTTTATTCTGACTTCGGAGTAAAAAATACTTAATTTGAAATAGAGGGCCCATTCATTTTCCTTGCCCAGTTCCCTAAGACCAGCCCTATTTATTCCATTTTCCAATTATTGAATTAGTTCATCAAATCACTGAGGTCGGGAAAAAATAATTAACCTATTCATTACAGAGAGTATTGATTACTGTTTGGTACAAAATTAATATAGGTAACGGGTGAAATTGTTGATGAATACAATTCGTCATGGAATCGATTTATTTATCAATAAGTACCAAAAATATGTATTTAAACGAAGTTACAGATACTTAATATGAGATTTAAAATAGACTTATTCAAAAATAATATTTTAACTTTTTTTAAAGTTAATGATACTACTTTAATAGTTTAATTTAATTTACACTTTATCGTTTATGTAGGTACCTATGTATCAATTTTTATTTTCCGAAAAAAATAGAAAAATAACAATGGATTTGAGAATTGTATATTAGGTAATACTGTTCATATCGTACACTTTTCCAGTAACTTATTTTCAAAACAATAATTTCCAGGAACAATAGTGTTGCCACTTTCCAAGAATCGACAATATACGTGTTCAATTAAACATTAATGTTTACGATTATATGATGCACGATACAAAATACATTCAATATTTTTTAAGTATACATGCAGATACTACTGTTAGTTTACTATTATTTGGTTTTCTACTTTTATACAAGATACAAAACATAATAGACGCCATGTTTAGGACCTAAGTACGTTTTCTATTCAATAATTATTAATTATTGGGATACGTCATAATATGGCCTATTTTTTCAAATATGTCCATCGATTGTTTAATAATAAATTAGGAAAACAAAAATGATACTTGCAGCTAAATCAAAAATATTCATTCTACCATCATTGCTATGTGTTTATTTATTAACTATTGTAACATTTTTATTACAAGTAAAATGTGTAAGAAGTTATCTTCAGTATTTAATTACCTAATTAGCTAACTACATAATTAATATATATTCATTGATTGTTCTTTTGTTTAATAGTTTTGTGCATTTTCAACTATAACAATTTCAGTTTCAAAACTCACCAAATTTCACTATCAAGTAATTTCTCGTATTCTGAAGTTCGGTCATAAAATATGTTCTCTAAATAATTCACGGAACGTAGCTTTGAAATAAATGAATGAGGGCAATCATTAAAATTTGTGATTAAGTTTCAGCATGTCCGTACTCATGCCCCGAACTGGTGGGCAGTAGATATTAGATACTCTACTTCCTATAGGTAATTTAAAAAACTAAAATCAGGAAAATTACTAAATTGTCTTATCACATGTATCAATTACTGAATGCAATTAAGTAACATAGTATCTATATGCGCATGAGTTACATAATATCCATATTGAATATTGAAAATTTTCCGAGTAATATGAAATTGATTTTTTGAACTTTCCGACGGGTTGCTAAGTGAAGCGTAGCACAAATTACGATTGAAAAAACAACACGAATATTCTTGATGGATTTTTTGTAAACAAACTTAAGTTTTGACAGTTCCATTTGTTGATATTTTTTTGAACTTATATTATACCAGCTGTCGTACCCGGTGTTGCCAGTGTCAACATTTTGTTTTTTTTTTATAAATATTATATTTATAAAAACATATGTAAAGTCTACACCATATATCTATTAATGATAATAGTATTATAATAATGTGTAACTAAATAATTAAAACAATATAAATTAACAAAAAAATGTTATTTTTTATCGAGCAGAAAAATAAATAATATTCATGTATGAGCTTCCTTTTAGCCTAACCTAACTTTGAAAAAATAAACGATAAAAACTATTTAAATCTTAAAGGATCTGTCGATATACTTTTTTTAAAAAACTGTTCAATATTTTTGAGTCTAACTTCGGTCAAACCAACGCGGGTAAAAAATGTAGTGACCAAATATCAAAATTAAAAGTTAAAACATTATATCCTATCAATTATATTAATTTTATCTCTTAGCAACCATTTATATGCAAAAACAAAATAACTAACTTTTTGCTAACTACTAAAAACTACTAATTTGCTACTATTACATGATAATATGCAACCATAATTCCAAGAATTTCTACACAAGTATTCTATGGCAAAAAAATCCTTTTCGTGTTTTATAAATTTTTCGATTTTCCGGAGAACTTTTCCAATTTTTCTTTACGTAAAAACCTCATTCAGACCATTATGAACATTAAAAACTAAAAAATGAGAAAAATCAGTCTGGTCGTTGTCAAGTGATTATGCGATTGCCAACGAACAGCATTTCATTTTTATTATATACAGATTTCTGTTTAATAACAAGTATAGGTATAAGGTATATACTATTATTATAATACGGTATATAGTCACACGTTTAACGATATTGTCGATTGATCCTTCGTCATTATATTAAATAACACGGAATTCTAAATATTTTACGGTAATACGTTATGATAAAATAAATAAATGAAATATAAACATATTTTCAAGACGAAAATTATGAAAACAACCTTAGATGATTAATCAAAAACTGCATTTTTTTATTCTTCGGTCGCCGTACCTACTTCTGTTTCGTTCACAACCTTCGTCACTGTTCTGCCCGCTCCACGTCAATCTCTTCGGCCTATACCTCTTGACCCTTTTACCACTCGTACATGTCAAGACGACCTAGTCCGTCTTCAAAACTGACGTTATAATCACACGCGGGCATACAATCACACACTCACCCGTTTCCCAATTAAACTGTACAATTGATTAATAGTAGACAGTCAAGAATCAACAAGACTGAGTGAGTTTTCATTACGTCGTTTTTCAAGAGACGACGTGAATATTTCATTTGTTTATCTTTGCTTATCTAACATAATATAATCATATTATATGATATTTATAAGTTTTGATGTGTATGCATATGATTTTTATTTTTGTTTCATATAGTTATAATTTTGAAAACATCATTAATTCAAAATCGAAAATTTACTTACATACCTAATATTATGAAAAAAAGTTTACTAAACAACTTATTATAATTTTTAACTAATCGGTTATTTTTCAGTTTTTATCTAACAAAAGGTATATTAAAACTTATGAGACTAACGAGTTTGTTAAAAATATTTATAGGTATACACTATTCATCCTAAAATATAAAACTTAAATAGGTGTGAAAAATTTGTAAAATAAATTGCAAATGTAAGTTCACTTGTCTATATTGAAATGGTCATAGTCACCTAACATCAAACACGACATAGCATGATCGATATGCAGCTTAGATCCATTATCCACGCACTTTTATACTTAAAAGCACTGCTGGTTATAAGTTGTATTATAGAGTCCATAATATGATACATTTAAACGAAACATGAGATGCAGAACCACGACTACTTAACCCACATATTACTAAAATATAAATTTAATTACGATTTAAATAAATTGAAAATCATTGTCTTGAAATACCAAAATTAGTATATCAGGAGAAGAATAGCACTCGTTCCGATTAGAAAAATAAACAAAAGTAAAACAAAAGATGAAAAACCTCCTCGTCGTACGACCATGTTGCATCTTATCACTATACAGTATACATATAAGAGTCCCGGAAATGTTGGTGGTGAGGGGGGATGAAACTAACGGATAGATTATATTATATTTTAACGAGAACATACATAATTACAATTTATAATATACGAATTAATAATGATATACAGTGGTACTATAATAGTATTAAAGTACTTATGGTGGTAGTAATAATGAGAGACGACGAGTGACGAGTAGTACACGGACACGCGTCATATACACGGCACATAATACACATTTGTACTTACATTTTTATTAACGAGTAATATATAATGATATAATGCGATGGGGAAAAAATTGCTCTCATATAATATATATATACCCTTTTTTCATTTTCGCCCTGGTTTTATATACACGCACAGGAGTTGCCCCGGACTTCGTCACTACCGACCCAACAGAGAGCACTGGCGAGCGAAATATTATTCTCTCGTGCGGTCCATTAGCTGATGAATTCAGATCGGATCGGAGCGGGCGCCGCAATCGTCGCCGGACGATCTAACAATGCGTACATTAATCAGAGCACTGCCGTGTTGTGTAAAATAATATATACACACACATACATATATAATGTATATATATATATGTATGTATATGTATATGTATGTATATATTATATGGTTTTTCGTTGTGCCCGCTGCAGACTCTAATTGCACTTCGGGCGCTATCCGCCCACCCCTAACTGCCAGACTAACGGTCCAACGTACACACGTTTGTATATTATATGCCATATATAGTTTATTATACCCCTGCAAGTCGTAATTAAATTACCACAGCGGTGATTAAATAATATCCTACCTACGCGAGAGCGCCCAAAGTGTGGGTATACGTATTACATTATTAGTATACATATATTAATCACATATATTTATAACACAGTACCACATATGTACAATATATTTTGTAGTCAAAACGAAAATAAAGTTTTTGGAAACTATATAATATAAAGTTCGATACTAAAGTTTGTGCGGGAGGACATGAATCAGGACACGACACGTGAGATCGAGTTGACTCGGGTGAACAAGCTATGTGCTTCAACATAATAATATGCAATCGACTTCTATTTTTTAAGTCATGCATTATTTTCCCTAGGAAATTTCGTACTATTCAAAAAAAAAAAAAATATATGATAAGTGGGTTAAGACTTCAGTAGCAGACTGGACTACTGGCTTCTGGGGCGGACGTCTTTGAATTTGAATGCAATGAAATAAATTATACTACGAGAAGAGTTTGTCAATTAGATATTTAAATTGGTCGAATTCAAACCGTTCGAAATGGATGTGGTTTATTCGAAAGATTTTTTTTGGAAAGAAGATAATTCTTTATACAAATAAATAAATAATAAATAATTATACACACCTATTGTTTAAAAAAATATTCTATTTACTGCAGTAATTACTATTTTATCAATATTATAATTTATTGCATGAGCTTTTCCTCTACACCAGGCTCAAAAACTACAATAAAATAAATATATATACATATGAATGAACATAATATATTAATCCGCGGAAAAAGAAAAACTACTTATAATTTAGTTTTAGTAATTTATATAATAATTTACACAAAACCGAATGTGTTTTTAGTTCCAAGTTCAACTAATGGATATTTCTTAAAATCTCTACAGCTATAGTTGGGTATTTATTATTAATCAAACTTTATGTTATAATAAATTATTTATCAATATCAAGTATAAATAAATGTATACAACCAAATATTTGTTAACAGAACGGGGGGGGGGGGGTTTTACTTTA
>PVMI01001713.1:16143-26331 GCA_008528875.1 Aulacorthum solani | reverse complement strand
TTTTATTCGAACTTAGTTAGATTTTGTAAAGTTTTTGAAATTAGTTTAACTTTAACTAGTTGAAAAAAATGATTAACTTGCCTAGCTTTGTATATAGTTGTATTGTTGCATCTAAATTTGGGTTATTAGGTATTATTGATTTCACAATGATTCCTTTATTTCCAATATTTACGAAGTTTCATGAACAATTAACATATCACAAAGCCCGTTACCTTTACGGCTTTACAGATTGAGAGATATTATATTTCAGAGGGGTATTATTGATTCTGCCAAAAAATCCACCAGCTAGGTTTGAAACTTTGAAAATGTTATGTACCGACAATCGACTCCACAGGTTGGGCCACTCAACCGCTGACTGTATTGATTGAATGATTTCCAAATTCGTAACAATTGGCTAATTCGCCGATACCTAATATTTGCCTCTCATTATTTAAAAACATGTTTATACAAGTAATTAAGACAAATCAATTTTTTTTCACGCTCTCTAGGTACAATATGATTTTAAATAAAACCAAATAGATAAATAGATATTCCTGAATTTAATAATTCAGTAGTCAATTGGCTTAGGCCTAAGGCACTTCAGCTAGTGTAAATAAAAAGTAATACTATAGGATGTATTCTTAATAAGATATTAATTATTGTTTCAACAAAATTTAAAGTTGCACAAACACAATATAATATATGTGACCCAGATGATAATTTAAAAGAATCAACTAACTTCTTTTCAACATAGTTAAGTTAATAATTTACTCCATATAAACTTTCAACATTTAAAGTTTATAAGTACCTATATTGTTTTTCAACTACTAACTTATAACTTAACCTTTTTAAAATCTTAACGTGAACCGTTGTCCTAGCTTTACTTGATCAAGTTAATTCTTTTCACATTGACTTGCGACATATTTCTTAAGCTCGTGAAAAGACAAGTTCCCCATTATTACGATTTTAGAATTTTTTTGGATTAAAATAATATATTATACAAATATAATATGTCAATATTGATCTCGATCATATATAATATTAATATTGCTACTAACCGAAGTTTTGAGCAGATTTTGAATGTTTACACTACCTTGCTGTATACAGTATACACTAATACACAATTGATAACGAATACTTTTATCTCCATACATAGTCAGATTCACCAAGCATCCTAACTGCCGTGTTTTCCTATAATTATGAATTTATTCAAATTAAATTCTGATTTTGGGATTTTTTAAATATACCAAAGCGTTGAGATTTTTTTCACTACTTAAGGGTAAGTATTTTGTATCTTAAGTATCTTGTAGAGATAAAAACTTCTGTTTTTTCTTTCAAATGAGAACCCCCTTAAGGAAATATTTATACTAAAGATAATAGCTAGTCCTTAAAAAACGATTTTACAAAAATATAAATTAAAACTTATGGGTGCCTATTGGAATTTAGATTTAGTATTCGCCTATTATACTGAACCAGTTTTGCAAATTATAAATGTTAACAGACTAATATAAATTATTGAAAATTTTAAATTATCATAACCCTCATATTTCTAAAACTTATCATCATGGACCTTCTATATCCTTATGCCTTTAGTACACAAAGTTGAATAAATTAAAAATTACTCATCAAATTTTAATTTTATAGGTGGTATAACTATGTAATTTTTTCAGAAAAATTATTGGCTAAATAATTTACAGTAGAAAAGGGGGAGGTTGAAAAATTCATTTGAAAAATAGAAGTTTGTACCTCTACAGGTCACTTCTTAATGCTTAGGTACCTAATAAGTATAGTAAAAAAAAATATCAAGAATATTAAAATATGGTCTTAAGTATCAATATTTCAAAACTTGTACTTAAAGTAACTGCGTTATTGAAGAAAAAAGGGATGAGCATGATTGAGTCACTCTGTACATAAACAAGTACCTACCTATATGATAATTCGATTTATTCTTTTTTTGGGTGTAAATGAGTTTTATACAACAATCCGTTTGACCATGGGGCATAAATTATGCCATTTTTTTGATGAGCGAAATATTTATACATGAAATATTTGACCGTGTATCAATTATGCCATTTGGATGAGTGTAGTCCAGGTAACCAGAGCACCTTAATGTACTAAAAAATCATTCAAATACAATGTGTTTATTCGAATAATTATTTACATAAAAAAATTGACCATACTGCTTAGTATCACAAAAAATCAACTCAAAAAAATAATGAGTAAATAATTTTCCATGAATTCTTATTTCATAATTAAATAATTAATATTAAATAGACAAGAATATAGACAGGGACAGCCGATCGTGATAAATAAATAATAATTATATAATATATACACATTTATAATTATAAACAATTATATATGATAAATAATATTACATTATACAATTTATTCGATTTATAATTTATATTAATGAAGTTTAGAATGCAAATTGCAATATCAGCACGACTTGTTGTTTCCTGCAATCTTTCAGCCGTACATCGCAAAATTTGCATTCAGCAGAACCAATTTTGTGTGGTTAGCTTTACTATTAAAATGAGCTGCTGACCTATTATCAAACTTAAAGATAAGAATATTATCTGTGTTTGTAAGTCAGATTTTTTAAATATTTTAATTATTAAGCGAATTATGAGGAGTTTTAAAATGCAATATTGTATTTCCAATTCATGCTAATGATTATTTTACCTCACTGGCTCACTCTTGTTAACAATGATTTACTCACAACTCAATTAAAAAATGAAACACCATAAAAAACAGATAACGTCCTTACCTTTAAGTTAAAAATATTTAAATGTTAATTCACTTAATAATGTTAAAACTATAACAACAAAAAATTGGTGTTGCGAATATGTTGTTACCTATACCCATGGCTAAACATAAAAATATGAAAATATACATAGGCCTATCTATATGTTTCTGAGACAGAGACAACCCGAACGAATGTGACATGCTCTTAATAATATTAGTATTTAATAACTACCTATTAATATAAATAATAGAATGACATTCAGTAATTTAATTAGGTATTATAATACCTAATTAATAAATTATAATACCTTTTCATTATAATATATAATACCTACCAAATAATAACAAGTCAAGACGATTAAATCTAAGTTTTGTGTGCAATTGCAAACCTTTTATGTATGAATACAATATAGTACATTTTACTTTGTATAAAATGCCTTAAACTCATACTTTTTTGGTAAGTGGCATAATCGGTAAACAGTTAGTTTAATAAAAATATAAAGATTAATATAGGAATGACTTCTGTCAGTAATCCATGTTTTAATATTGAAACAGCAGATTCTACTAGTATGACGAGAAACTGAATTACAGAAACAAAAATCACTTTCTATTTTTTTTGTAGGTATATAATATAATATATTACAAACACGAATGAGTGAATACCTATTATTTTATTATAGTTGTAAGTACAATTTTAGGTAAGGGTAAAAAGTCGTTTAGAAAGTGTACTTGGCCTAAAAATTATTTACGTCTGAATCATCGTTTACCACTTAGGTATAATGTAGCCATGTAGGTATATAGCCGTATTGGATACCTATACTATATTATATCTATACCAACATGGCTATACGACTGGTAATGGAACAGATTCTGTGAACTGAATATAAATAAATCATAATAAAGTAAGTATGAAAAGTATAAGTAGGTCCCGGGACCGTGTATATTCAATGGAAGGAAGGAGGTGGATATCGTAAACTTCAGAGGTGTTTGTTTTTTTTAATACCCTAAATGGTAAATATTAGGTAGGTAATAATAACAAATTCTGAAATTAAAATTATAGACAACTGAAAAACAGATTATAATTTCTGCATTGATTTTATAACGTATTATGTATAATATATGGATATAAATTATAATGAATAGGTAAATTATAAAATTATAATAAGAAGGTAGGTTAGGTTATAAGTAGGTACTAATCATTTACTACGGATCAGCGCTAAACTGTTGGGCGAGTGGAATGGGTGTCTACAACGTGATGGCAATGATAAGTCATTGAAGACTCAAAAAATTCCGAGTAAAGCTAGGTTAACCCAAAAAATAGTCAAGAATTTATTCTGAGTTCAGATACAATCATTTTTACCGAGAAATGTGAAAAATAGCTACCCTAGATAGGTAAGGAAAAATTTGCGATAAATTATCAATCTATAGAAGTGTTGCTCAAAACTTTTACTGCCACTGTGTTTCTGAAAAAAAAAAAATGGAAAGTGATGCTTTTACCTTGGCAATATACATCAGGGCCGTTCCGAGGGAGAAGTGTGCGCGTGTGTTCCGGGTGGGATGAAGAAGAGGGTTGATCAAACCCTTAAATTAATAGGAAAAATCAATATCCAACTAACGTAATATTAGTCGGATTAAAATTTTACATTTTTATAATAGGCACCTAATCCGAATATCCGATTGTAAAAACTAAAAATAGTCATAATATTTGTCGGGACTTGTATGTTATTATCAGCTATCTGCAAGGACTACTACGTTGATAAATTTTAATATTATATATTATTATAATATCATACTATATGGTTAGATTATACAGCCCGCAGCTGATAACTTATACTATAACTTGTACTTCTTGTAGACTGTTGTAGTCAGCCTAATCGGTAATTATTGTTAGTATATTTTATGGGCAGAAACAAAATTAATTTTAAATTTTTTCGTGGCTAGTGACCTAGTGTTGACTCATTTATATTTCTATGAGAAAACTGAAAAGACCATTGGCTAACTTGATATTCTTTACAGATTAATATATTACAATTTAGTATTTACTTCATAACTGTTTAAGACTGTTAAAGTTATTTTTTTATTTACTCCGAAAAATGTCTGATATTGTAGAATGCCGACTTCCGAAACAAAACAAAAATAAAATACCAGTTTTCGACAAAATTGATTTTATTTTTTGATGTGATTAAATAAAAAACAGTAGGTATGCACTATGCATAATTTAAATTTGCATAGAAAACACACCATATAATCTTGACTTTTTTTTAGTTATAGGCATAACAATTTTTCGAATTGAATTTTTTTTTTTTAGTAAAAAAAAAGTTAAGTATAAATATATAATAATTTTTGGTATAAAACTACTTAAAGGGGCAACCTTTTTTCAAAAGAGTATTTATACATGCTTTTTCAAGTGTTGGTAATAATTTGGAATTTTTTTTATTTTTAAGTTGTAGCTTTTCCCACTTTTTATTGTACTTATCTAATGTATTATGAGCGTGAAGTATTAAGCGTAAAAGTATGTTTAAGATTACGCATGTGATCAACATCGATATTGGTATAATTAATGTTTAATATGATCGACCATTATTCCTAACATAAATAATAAGATAAATAAATAAAGCTGAAGTTGAAATTGTAACTACACATTTTTGTTTTGGATGAGAATCCTATTCAGTTTCTTCATATTTCTCATTTATTTTAATCAAATTATTATTTATTAAAACAAGGATAAATTATTCCGTTCACATGTAAAAAGAATCACTGCTAACTGCTAAGTTTTGACCCAATACTATAAGTAAATGATTTCCAAAACACCAACAATTTGGAGGATTGATATAGATTTTAAAATGTTGTACAGCAACTACCATATTGTAATGAAAATTGTATACTACTAAAGCAGCTCCTGAAAAATACAAAAATATTATAAATCAACAAAAACTTCAAACTATTTTATTTCAATATGAATTACAACATAAAATTTCAGTTTTTCATTTTAATTAACCAATACAAATTTGTATTTAGTTTTTTAAATACGATTATAGAAAATATCAGATCAGTATAAACAACTGAAATAATGTTTTAACTAACCATCGCCTTTTGTTTCTGCTCTGTAAAGACCAATACAATGTGAATTTGGTTGAACTAAAGTTACTTGTTGTTTAAATTAACAAAAGTAATTTCTGTCAACTGTTTACCAGAAAAATCATTGTGGTTAGTTTAGGTTTACAACTCATTAGAATACAAGTAACCATTAGATCCTACGAAAATTAAAAATAATGTTTTATAATTAACAAACAAATAAAACAGACACTAAGTGATTTTCCAAAAAAAAAAATACTTTGTAATAATAAATTAATATGCATAAATTTAAAAAAATAATAATAACAGACAGGCTGACAAACAGAGACAATACTTACAAAACGTTAAAACAGTAAGTGAATCAGAATTTTCTCTAACACAATAATCAAGTAATTTTTCAGTTTTATTTTTAAAAGATATTTGTAAATTAATTGGCAAAGAAGTATCTTCTAATGGCAAAGGTGGTAATGTTTTTATATTCTGAAATGACAATATTCAAATAACTATAATATACATTAATTAAACAACTATTTGTATAATAAAGTATATTTTTTTTTCATTAAGTCATGGTTAAACTTTGTATTTTTTATGCAAATGTATTCATTTATATTGTTTATATTGAGTTATAAAGTACATAGAATTAATTATATTTAAACTTTGTGTTTTTTTTAAATTTAGTTGAAAAGTGAATCACCCAAAAAGGGAAAGGTACGTTTTTGGTTGAAAACGGTCATGCCCATTTATATTACAACGAACGATGCCACATGTCCCTTTGCAAAAATTTGTTGTCAAGTGTGGTCAAGATTGTGCAAAATATATTTTCACAAAAAAAATATGTGATAGTATAGTTTTATAATAAACGAGTTTATTTTGATATTTAGATGTTTTTTTCCTTGTGTTCAATCATTGGGCGGCCTCTTCCTCTTCATATCATTTCACGGTTGAAATGCATAGCAGTTATTATCATATTTACTTATTAGGTTACTCCAACACAGATTATAAATATTTTTTTTTATTATAAAAAAATAAAAAAAGACACCTATTTATTTTCAGAAATTTTTGTTTTAGTTATATATTGATATTATATTTTATTAACATTAAAACGTTACCACATACTTGTATTTATTAAATTTTTTATGTGATATACCACTTGCAATAAGGAATAGTCGTCCAAATTGATTTTTTTGTTGTGTATTCATTTTCTGAAAATATTGAATGATATCGTCATGCAGTGCTACATCCAATATATATATTTTGTATGGTCTTATATAGGTGTTCTGCAATAATTAATAATAATTAATAAACTTAATTATTTAATTAATGCTGGTGTATAACAGACAGATATAACTTGCATTTCTATACCTACAAAACACCATATTGCCAAGTAAAAGTAAAATTGTGTTCTCATTGATCATAATACAATTAAAACATTACTATATGCAGAAATAATTTCAAAAGTAAATTTAAATAAAAACACAGGATACTAATTAATTCTTATCCCATATATACACCATCATTTTAAAAAATAGCATAAATGCTCTAATGGCAGTGTTACAAATTATTTTTTCAGTAACGCTGTAGTAATTTCAATATATTTAATTTAAATGAACACAATCGTAACAAAATTACTTATTAAAAATAATTTCTATTGATTATAGTCTTTTGATCGAGCAATACTATATGTAGCCCTTGTATATAAAGTGTGGGTAGGCTTATTATGCATATGAGTAGATATAAGAGTAGTCAGTGACAAATGGAGTGTGCATTATATATTGTGTATTTGTAAAAATTTAATAAAGTGAAGTAATTAACCACAACGCAGTGTTATTTACTTGTTATTGATTGGTACCCTAAACCCCACATTAATGTATTACTCTCTATCTCAACACAAGCTATTTTGCTTAAACGGAATAAATAATCATGTAAATAAATTTAGTTTTTCTTTAAGTAATTTATGATGATTTCAAATAATAAAAAAAATAATAAATAACCTAGTCTAATACCTATAGGTACTGCAAAACCAGGTTGCTTTGGCAGTGGAGCAGAAGTGTTTAAAATATACTATGGCACCGTACATCAAGGGACCATCATCTCACCCATTTTTTAATTTAATCATTAGATGCAAATCAAAGCACCTACAATCTACACGTAGATAATGCAATGAGTGGAGTGGTGAACTGAAAATTGTCTAGAAGCAATAGTTACAAATATCCCAAGTATTAAAAATATTATGATGAACGGTGTTCAAATTACTTCAATTCTATAAAATGAAGAACATAGGAGAAAAGTACCTAGGTATACCTCGATTCTTAATAGCAAAAAAATTCCAAAAATCTCTTAGTATAGCTAAAATTTTGTTCTGATTATTCTCTACACTCACAACTGAACTTGTTAGCTATATTATACACTATTCAACTTATATAATATATATTCATACAGATTTAATAAAATAACATTGCAAAAAGATGTTTGACATGAAAAATTGAAAAAACTCACTTTCAAATTCATCCTCAACAGACATGCCACTAGAATCACTTTGATTAACTGCAATTATTGCTTCTGTGTTGGATACATTTTGTCATTTTGATCATCATCCGGAAACTCTGTACGGCTCAAAGTAAAAATAGATGTATAGTAATCCTATTTTAAGTTAATTAATGAGAGCATTGAAATTTTCCTATAATAATAAACCAACATATCGGTCATTAATTGCTTTATGTTGGTTACAACTCACAATGATTAATTTGATTTGATTTCTTTTCAAATTCTGTTATATTTAGTTCGCGGTTCAATCTTGATACATATATGGCATATGCACATGCACCATTGCTGGGTGTTCTACAATATGAAACAAAAAATTAATGGTTATAATATTCTTTTTACAAACACCAATATTAAATATGTATTTAAATATATAAGTATGAAAAAAAACTTATTCTTTAACGTTATCTATCTGCTTCACGGACGACGAATGCATTGCGACTGTCGAAAAGTACAATAGGTACCTACTACAATTTATAAATATAATTTAAATCATATTTTATACTCCACAAGTTCTTGGGTATTGTCTAAAATTAATTAAATGATATACCATTAGCAGATATATAACAATTGATTAATATAATATTACAAACCAAATAGATTAAATCTAATCTAAATCTGCGACTTTCTTAGTATAAAAACAGTTCTAGTTGGTACATCAGGAAATCGTTCTGAAATGCCCGAGTTTGTAGAATAGTTTTTTCGTCTATCAAAATGATTTAATGCTAATTGCTGACACCGGTGAATTAACATTTTTTTGTAATTTGATGACAGTCGATCGTATTCTAATATGGATTTATTTTAACATACGAGGTAGACAGTTGATCTGAAGATCATAGGCGCACATTGGGTTGCTTGCGCCTATGCTGCAGATTCATCAGACCGCGCTTTGATTATGCACTTTGAAATGTTAGTTTCCTGCAGTGGATACTCAAATCGAGAATAATAGTCCAACTCGTAGCCTGCGGGTAGGACGAAAATAACTACTTTGAAGAAATATTTCTCATAAATACAGTTGTAATATTATTACTAGCACCATCGGCACAGGACAACGGGTAAACCAACTTGGACCTTTTTATCGTGATATCTTGCAATACCTATTATTCTGATAGTTAGATTACCGCCTGCCTTTAAATTAGTTAAAAATGTATAATGCACATACCTACATAAATAATTACATTATACAAGAGTACCTACACATAACCAAATTTAGGAAGATTAAAGGTACGACCGAGGAATTAATTTCAAGACTATGAGCCATGAGGTAATTCGTTTCTATAGAAACCACAAACGTAAACATAGGCACAAAAAGTATGCATAAACAATACCTACACAAAGTAAAAATGTACTGAATGTACTGTAATAAAAAATGTCTGAACCCAAAAGAGCACCAGTGGATTTCTTCATAAAAGTAATAAGTAATAGTAATAATAATTAAGACACTATAAAATTAAAACAATTTACAAGTACAACATTGTTTGATTTAAATTATGTACAGATGCATAGTGCATTGGTGGCTAAAAACTATAGTGCTGCGTTGGATTACTGCAACACAAGTAAAATACCAAACTGCATGAATCTATACGTATTTGTAATTTGTTTTAATTAATTATTTATAGTTTTGAGCTTTGAACAGACAAATGAGACAATGATGACATTCCACGAACTACTTACAAAAAAAATTAACATGAGTGAGTACCTACACTGCATTATACCTACCTGTTCGAATATTTATAAATATTTGGACCATGAAACAGTAAATTTCTATCCAGCACAGCACCTAACACGTCATACAGAATTAAATCCAATAGCCCAAAATACTGAAAACACTGAACGGTTATATAA
>PVMI01001713.1:3618-16071 GCA_008528875.1 Aulacorthum solani | reverse complement strand
CTTTCCCAAAATCAAGGAAATGTTAATTAAGTCTGCAGGTTATTACGTCCTACAATGAAATGTACCTAAATCGTAGAAGCCCGGTACATGGTGCTTAATTTTGACTACAGCTGCATTGTCGCAATTTAGCATTAGCATTAGAATCGATTTATTGATATAGGTACAGGCGTCTGTCAAGTCTCAATCACCGCTCAATAATATTATACGAGTCCCTGTACGAGCTAAAAATATTTCCGAGAAGTTAACTTTCATTATCGCGGAGAAGTTGTGACGGCGACGGCCGACAACACGGTGGTCGGTATTCTAGGTAGGTAATTGTAAATTGGGAACAGTAAATTACAGTTTAGGTCCCACGCCATACTTATAAATCGTTATTTTGATAGTTATAGCCTTCCAAAGTTTACGATTTTACGCCTGTGCACAACACTGTACTTGACTCGCACGTCTATAAAAATTAAGAATTTTTAAATAGGTCTATTATCTAACCGAAAATATCAATATTCTGTGACTGTGTACACCTCCAATACTCCCGCATTCAAATTATTTTACTCAGGTCTCGACTATCGTCGTAAAACGATAAGGCGGAACCGATGAACTGTTAACTCTTGCTTTTAATAGGCTGAATTGGGGAATTATGGTTGGAGAAAATACATCAGACCCTTCCACCCCAAAAAATCTAAATACGCCCCCTTAATCTATTATAATAAACATAATATTAGTAACAACATTTATGCTTGCTGAGTGTTGACATAAAGCTATATTTAATTTTAAAGAAAGTTTTTAACTAATTTTCTCAACAATTTGAACACCAAAATAAATCTGTTGTGCAATCATCCATTTGTTATTTTTAGTCATTTCTACAAGATATATGGTGGTATTAAGATTTCAACCATGTAATCAAAATTAATTTGGTTTTTACCATATAATGTACTTCATGTGTTCAAATAGTTGAATTTACTGTTGTAACCTCTCCAAGATAACACATTTCAATATTTAATTTTAATTTTTAGTGGATGAGGAATCAGATAGTACAGGTTCCAGCTCCAGCAAATCTAGTTTGTCAGAAAGTGACAATGATCTGATTTAAAAAATAACAAATTAGGTTTTTAAATCTAATTATATTACACACACAATTTATTTATTTACAATTTAATTATACAAATAAATCTGTAAATATTTTTTCATTTTAACTATTTAAAAACTTAATAACTAATTTACGAAATAAATATACTAATTTTTTCAGGCTTTTAAAGAAAATATGACATTACATTCATTTTGTATACAAGTATTGTTTTGGATAAATTAAGTAATACAACTATCCAAATTTGCATGTCTTTTTAAATGCTACAAGGACGTTAGTGAGTCATTAAAAAGTTAAAACTCACAAAAATTTTAAAAATAAAAATAATTTTTTTGCCCTCTTTCACAAAATTGTATTTAGTTTTTTTAAATTTAATTGGCAACAAACCATCCATTAAAACAAAACCTTCAAAATATCCACACCCTGTACTGTGAAAAAATGAGAACAAAAATTATTATAAGCTTTACATTATATTAAACACATAAACATAAATGCACGTACAGACACTCACGGGTACACACATATATAAACATATCGGTATTACACTTCATATAAATGTAATAGTTGTAATAAAATAAAGTCTGCATTATTTGAAAAATAAAATAATTAAACACTCTTTAACAATGTTTAAAATATAAATAAAAAAATCTTTACAATTCATTCTGTTTTCTATGTACATTATTTATGTAGTTAATTACATAAAAAAATTATGTGCAGATTTATTTTTTGAATGTTAACAACTATTGTGTATGAAGCAGCAGTCTTGAAATTAGCTTGTAGTTGTACTAACTTATATAAAATATTTTGTAAGGAACAAAAAAAAAAATATAATAATTCAAGTTATAAAATATAAATAAAAAAGGAGATTTATTTATAATAAAGGAACTATTTTATACAATATTAGTACCTAGATGTTATTTATCAAACAATTATACAACCATAGCCAAAAAAAACAACAATGACAGATAAAATCTAAAATTGTTACACTACTTTGATTTTAAGTAATTTTTATATTGTTATCTCAAATATAAATAAGCTAATTAATTTATAAGATTCATATACAGGGCCGATCAAAGTTTTTAATATGATACGTTTTAATTTGTATAAACATACACTAATAAGAATAATTCAATTTAGTCCACAAGTGATTTTATTTAGTATGTTGGGCTTAATAAAATAAAAAATTATGATTTTTAACATTCATTTTATTAGAAATATTCAAGTTAATTGATAGGTACCAATAATGTAACTATGAAGACCAATAAGTTCTGAGTATCTACCAGCTATACTCTATTCAGAACAATAACAAACCACTTACGCCATGTATACAGAGACAGATGGCTGTCAAGGGTGGGGAGAATATTTGTGGAAGCAGCCATAGTGGGGATGGATGAGCGGAACAATGAAGTATATTTGTTTGCCACCTAGTATGATCCTATTCTAAATATAGTATATCATAAGCATAACTAATAGCTTGATATGGTATCTGTAAAATATTATTATTATTGTTATAACTTAGAAGTGTATGCATATTGCATATTACATTAATAATTTACAATATTTTAGTATCTAACTCATTTTTACAATAGATTATTAAACGAATGAATTAAAAAATGTAAAAATGTATTTTAATGAATTTTTAAATAAAAATCTTTTTATTTTTGAATTCTGAGCCCCTTTGCGGATAACACCCTGGGAAATTCCTAGCATCACGCATAGCTTCAGCTGGCCGGCCCTGCTTACACAATAATATCTTAGCTGTAATTTATTTCAATACTTGTATTATTAACTTCGTTTCAGGGTTATATAGACATTTTACAACCTTAAACATAATTATATATTTTTTTAAATAAAATACAGCACATTTACAGATTAAAATAAATTAAGATTAAATATAACATGGCAACAATAATGAAATGAGTCCAAGGGAGAGAAAATGAAAATGATGTGAAATAGTTACATAGCTATAATTTATAAGTATAAATAATGTATAGTTCAGAACATGAAGAAAACTATATTCTTATTATTAAATTGTCTCTGTAATTTAAAATTTGTTTTGTTATGTGTCACTAGTCTGTTGGTATTTTTAACACAAAAAAATAAAATTTGTGAAATATTTAAGTTATCAAATTTAAAAATATTAAAAATATTCAGTAATTTACTAAAGAAAATCACATTGAGTTTATGCTACAAACATTTAACCCCCCTCCCCACCCTTCCTAAAAAATAATGGGTGCTCGATAAAATAGATTTTTTTCATTCTGTTAATTAATATATTTTATTTAACATGTCATATAAATTGTAACTAATTTAGGTAGTTCAAATAAAAAATATTGTACAATTTGTTTATGTAACTGTAAGTGGCATAGGTAACAATATACATATTAGGTTTATTTTAACTATACAGAGGAGTTTACAGGTACGTTTATATTTTATTATTTCTGTTAATTACTCGAGGCACCCTTTATATATTGACAATAATTATTACAACATTAAAACTAAGAGCTCTAACATAGTTATATTCACAGTAACTAAAAATTAAACTCGCAAAAACTATGTACCCAATACATAAAGTAAATTAGGACGTAAAAATATTATTGTTAAGTAATTATTTTTATAGGTTAAACATTTAGATTTTGAATTGTTACAATCGACAAATATTCCTATAAGACTTGTTACAGACAATTAAAAACTTATTTTTGACTAATATTATGTACAATATATATATATTACACTCAGTAAATACCACCTTAAGATTATTGGCACATTTTTTTTTTTTATAAGGGTGGATAACTTGAGGTAGAAGAATATAATAATTATTAACTATAATTGTATAAATTTAAGATACACATACAAATAGAGAAAATCAATTTCAGTAAAATAGTAAAATTATGGTACTCTGTTTTTAGACAGACCAACAACCATACGACAAATATATCAAATAACTGATAATTGAATTTTATTAATCAAAATGTATTTAATATTTTAATAATATTGTATTAATTAGTAAAACTAAATTTCAACAAAATTGATTTTTTCTAATATGAGGAATATAATATTATTCCAGATACTCCTTTAATGTGTTCTCTGGATTGTTTATAACAATTAATGAAAAAAACTGATATATACCTTAATATATTTAAGTAGTAAGTGATTGTTCTCTTGGAAAATTCCCTCTTCCATAATGTTTTGTAAATGATTATATATTACCATAACTATGACATTATTTTTCTATAATTATAGAAAATATTGTTTATGTAAAGGTTACAGATTGAATCTATATTAATTAGGTTAAAAATAAAACTTTGGGATATGGGAAGAGGTGGGTGGGACTGATGTATTCACTTACTACTTATGTACAATCAAATTACTTAAGGAGTTTACAAAGTTACTTAGATAGTTAACTTACATAAAGGAAACACCAATATCTTCTTCTGTAGAAGCTAGGTTGCTGATGTATATTAAGCTATTATACAAATAAAATATTTTATTGTGCTAACGATGTTACTGCTGTCCCATTATATTGACGACATTGCCATGTAATGCGTTCCATTACACACGATGCCGACAACCTAGCTTCAGCATCATGATCCCAACATTCTTCCATTGTATCACATAGAGCTATTAAACCCTAAAAATAATTTTAACGCCATAATTAATACATGTAGTATTTTAAGATAATTGTTTAATAACTTCTTACTGGATGTGATTTCCAGCTGTCTTTAAACGCTGGTCTTAGTTTTTTATGTACTACACATTCTTGCATGTCTTCCAATGATGGATGTTGTCCAACCTCTTCTTCAAAAGGTAACCTATAATCTGGTATAGCACCTTGTTGTGCTGTACACCTAGTTGCTAATTCCCATAGTACTAATCCACATGCATACATGTCTATTCTTAAAAACGCATCCCTTGAAAAATTTATAGCTCCTTCTAGTACTTCTGGTGCCATGTATCTTCTTGTGCCAACCTGAATAATTAATGAAAATTAATTTCATCCCATATAGTTGGAGGTAATAAAGTGCATTTTACCTGCCCATGTATATCACCACACGATTTTCCAGGCTGAAAAACTAAGGCAAGACCAAAATCAGCGATACACGCAGTTAAATCATGTTTAAGTAAGACATTGTTGCTTTTAAAATCTCTATGTGCAATGGCTGGCTTATACTGATCTGAACGTTCTGATGGAATCTCTTCATGTAAATGCATCAATCCACTGAAACAAAATAGTGATTAAAAAACCCAGAGATGATAAACAGACTAATTAATTTTTTACCTTGTCATAGATTGGGCAATATGACAAAGCTGATCCCAAGTTAAAATATTAGATTTTAAGTAGTCACATAATGATCCATATTCATGGTAAGCAGTAATCAACCAATATTCATTTTTGGCACCTTCAATAACACTAGCATGTTTTTCAGCCCCGATGAAGGATAGCATATTGTCATGTTGCATGTGTGGTAATTGATAAATATCTTGTTCAACCAACCATGAATTTTTATCCTTAAATAAAAATAACAATATAAGCTAGATAAAAAGAAAATAATAATAATATTAAAATTGTTACCTGTGGAGGGAATATTTTAACAGCTACTGTATCTTTCTTATGAAGAGCTTTCCATACAGCACCATAGCGACCTCTTGCCTTCACTTCAACTAATTGTATTGGACGATTGCTAAGAATAGGAGAACAATTTCCTAAGTGGGAGCTATCGGACGACGGAACCTAAATACACAGAAAATAATTTGGTATACAAATTAAACAAGATCAAATCAAACAGTTTGTGTGATGAACATTATTAGCTTAACTTACCCACTAAAGATTTAAATTCCAAAGTAAGTAATGTTAAAAAAAAAAGAACAACCAATTGTAAATTACAATATATTATTTTTTATTACGCATGAATTGTAGAATAGGAATAACTATATAAAAAGTAATGAATTGATTATTAAATTAATACAATGATACTAAAGAATTTTTTTTTTTAATCAAATTAAATTCTAATTACTTTAAGGAAATTATAGATTTACGAAATATAATAATGTTAATTAAATTTGATTGAACTACGGAATAATTTAAATTAAAGTGTTCGAGGATATTGAAATACAAGAAAAAGTTTGGAAAACAAAGTTTTCTTGATTTTGGGTTTTAACTATAAAACGAGATTAGAAATATGCTTAAAATATAAAGTTGTATGCAAATTGTTATTCATACAATATATTATAGAACTAATTATAAATTCTGATTAAGTGTGTGGATTAATTTTAATTTTTTATTTGTTTTGTAATTTAAAATACAATACAAATATTAAGGCATATCTTAACCATAAAATTAAGTCAATAAATACAGATAAAAGATATTAGTGCAATAATTTTGATCAAATTGTATAGTATTTTAACGTATAGTTATTTTTAACATGTTCGTTGCAGATTACACCTTAAGGCAGGGGTGGCAAACTTATGGCATGCATGCCAAAGGTGGCATGTTGGTCAAATTTCAATTAAAAAAAACTATGCTATTTATAAAATTTTGGTAGTAAGAAATTCAAAGTAACCTATTATAATATTCCTGTGTAAAATTGTAAAATGTATAATGTTACTATAACTTTATTATTATTATATTTATATCATGTAATATTTACGGATTTAATCTTATGACTTATTATTGAATCGACTCTTATCGATTCATACATATAACTTATGCTTGTGAAAGTTTATTCCCCATAATGAATTCAATCAAATAGAAAGAAAGAAATGCTTTGACCTATAAAGCTAGTGCTGCTTGTGTTTCATTAAAAATTAAAAAATACACACCTGACATCTTACTTTATCAAACTTTTCTGCTAAGAAACAGCAATAAAAATCACACTAGAATACTAGATTATAAATCACTATTTTTCATACATAAAATTAAATATAGAACACATAATTTAAGGACATTTAATAAAATTTTTATAAAATTACAAAAAAATGTGTACGTACTTAATAAAAAAAATTTAATAAATCAGTAACTTTTTTTTTCCTTGGATAATATAATTTTCTTTGGGCACGTTCAAAATTTTCAGATTGGAAAAATTTTGCACTGGGGCCAAAAAAGGTTTGCCACCCGTGCTTTAAGATGTCATTTTGTTTGATTGCATGTGGGGATGTCGCTCTAAGGCAACTATTTTAAATTTGTTATCTATTAGTTTTATTTCGGTCAGAGTAAGTTTTTAATCTTTTATTAGCGTCAGTGTTGTTCAGCATATATTACTGTAAATGCATGTAGAATTAGTATCTCAAATTTACTATTTTTAGGCCTACAAGAACACGATTTTGACCAGCACCGGGGTATGTGTATGCAACATTTTGATACGCAACAAATGAGATAATAATTAAAATTAAAAGAAGTCGTATTAAACATATTTATAAGCTAAAAAATTATTAAATGATAAAATCATAATAATAATTAAAAAATATTTCATCAAATAGTAGTTACTAAAAAAGAAAAAAAAGAAAATTTACTTACATGAGAAAATTGAGGTATTTTCCTTCGCTTGTAAACCCAATAAACAAATAGAAACATACTTGCTACAGCTACCAAAGGTATGGTAGAAAATACTATGGTATGTATTAATTCATTATCATCACGTAATGGTTTTGCAGCTAAGATAAAAAAATGTGTTTATTGTTAAATTGGTTGAATAAATTATATTTTGTATATCGCTTACATGTTGTCTCTATCCGAGGAGTTGTTGGGATAGGGTCCCATATAATGTCTGAATTACAATAATCTCCTTCACAACAACAAAACAATAAGTCATTAGGTTCGATCTCTCCTTTATTTTCTTTACACTGTTTTTGACCTTGGCATTCAACATTATTTAAAAAACAACCCTATAATTTGTTATTAAAATAAAAACATGATAAAATTAAACACAATAATTATTCTATAAAAATTACGCTATATTACCTTAAGTTTAATTTCTAATTTATTTGTCTTAGTATTATTTGACCATACAGCATAACAATATGATGGTTTGTCATTATCTCCAGCTTTACAATTTTGAATACTAGTACAACCTTCCTCATTTTTAGAATTGTTGCAAATAGTTTCATTGTAATAATAGCATTTGGTTTCTTCAAATTTTTTGCGGCTAGCACAATTACAAGTTGTTACAAGTAATAAGACACTACATAATATCAATATCCATATCTTTTGTTCCATTGTTTTCTTCAATCTTGATAGCTTACAACTTATTTTCATTTAACAATTGTAATATCCATAGCCTGAAAACATATAATTAAAAAATTTAATACACTGAAGATATAATTTTTAATTTAAAATCAACATAGATTTGAATAATAATATTTACTTGCTACATAGACTAAATATACATAGTATATGTGTATATACAGTAGTATTACTTATCGGGACATCTGAGCCTACATATCAACATTTTTTTTAATATTTAAAAATATCTTAAAGCTAATTTTATTTAATCTGGATGGGGTCAGGTCTCTTTAAATCCAAATTATAAAGTACTTAGAATGAATATGATTGCATTCATATGACAAAGAATGAAAATACATACAGAAATTTAACCATAACAAAATTATAAAAAAAGAGAATGAGGGGTCATTTACTAATTAGAATTATAACTTTATTTAGGTTGGTGGTGCCGTGGTGAATGGGTTACTGATCAGTACACAAAAAAAAAATATACATATATATATTTTTAAATTTCTAAATATTATTTGATTTGTTATGAAGAGCCAAGTATTTATTTAAAGTAGTCTGGTCTGGAATTTTAAAACTCATTTTTTTTATCGATGATTATTACTTATACTAAATACTGTAATTTATTTTATAATAATTGTCGTATTATATTGTGAATTGATTATTTTTATTGATATATACTAGTTCAAAATCTAGAAATTAAAATTGATGTAAAATATTTTTTCACATCTCCATTTTTTGATTTATCTTAAGAAGGTATACAAAAAGTAGATTTAATTAAAAACAGAATAATTTTCCCTTCTTAATCGAAAATAAGTATTAAATAACCAGACAAAAATATGCCAAAATAATGAATGAACAAAATTTTTTTTTCAGTAGAAAAAAAGGTACTTTTCTGTTATCCCTACTACCACTCGATGCTGCGACTATCTTTCCTGGTCCTCCAATTTTGTATTTGTTGATTTTGACTAATTGTTATTGTACACACCTCACGCATGTAATTATTCCAATCGATAACTGTTCAATGACTTATATTCAAATGCTTTTCGCAAAATTTAACTGATGTTAATTCTGCACTCCAACAATATATAAATCAGAGTATGGTTAAAAAAAGACTATTTTCTAACCAATTGCTCATATGCATATTGGTTTAATGATGACACGTCTTGACGTTGCATTTGCAAAAAACTTCTTTTTGGTCGATGTATAGTTTTTTTTTATGACGGTTTTGCATTCACGGTTTCTCAGAAGTAAACCCTTCTCTTGAAAAAATTCAAGGCATCTTTTTCACTGTTCGTTAAATTCCACAGATTTATAATTATTTTAAAATTAATAAATACACTTATGGAAATACAACAACTGTCGGCAATAGGTAATTGAGTGAGCTGCAGTCACGATATTGTCACGGTAGTCGAGATAACAGAATGGAGACTCGCTGTAGTAAGGATAACAGAAAAGTACCAAAAAAAGGTTTACTATAAGGTAAGTAGGTATTAATTGAATATGATGTTTTCTTTCATTACGTTTACTGTAAAAATAAAAACTGATATATCAAGTTTGCATTGAAAGTGTCATGAGGTTTTTTTAACACCTAAATCAGCCAGAATAAATTTATATTTAATCGTGACCAAAAGAGTTAATTAACCCAACTGGATACACCCAAATTCAATTATTTGACCAAATTATTGTTTTTTAAAAAACTGACATTCAAACTGTAATTAAAGAATAATATAGTAATATATATCTATATATATAAGTAATAATACCATAAATAAAAATATACAATAGCTGATAAGTACAGACAATTTATGTTAAGAGGATGCTAACGTAATATTTGTTTTCTATCTTAGACCTACATGCAACATAGATAAAACACTTTTACCTAATAACGTTTTTATGATATTTTGAGTAATATTAATGTAAAATCATCCATTACAAAAAAAAAAATGGAAACTTAAATGATGTTTCAAATTGTTTTGAGACAATATTTAAACACATTGATAAGTCATAACTTCAAAACTATTATTCTCAATAGTTTTTGTACTGAGTGATTTTTCTCTAAGATAACTCAAAAGCATTAAAGAAATGATCCTGCTTGAATGTGTATTGTCTATGTTGTGCGTAAGCTAGGTAGAGAAAACAAACTGTGCGCTAACAGGTGACATCTTCTTAAGTAATAAATTCATATAAAAATAATTTAAATAGGTCTGTTATTGACAATAAACTTATTTTTAGTTTGTTTGGAAACAAAATAATATATCAGTACATTATTAAGATTAATTCAAAATATTTGATTCTGAAATATGTATTCCAAACAAACTACCTAGTATAAAATCAGATTTTGAATAGGTATGAATGTAAATACTAAAATATATCAGCTCCAATTATTATGTTGAAAATATGCTTAAATTTTGAATTTATCTAATTAATGATGTTACTTTTTAATATAACCTTTTGTAAGGTTGTCATACTTATTGCAGCTTACCTACATCCAGTTGTATAGAACTTAATCTTTCCAATTACTTAATTTGTTCTTTTAAAAATTCTTTATTAGAATAATAAAGTAATGACTTAAAGGTAAAGATTAGGTAATATGAAATTAACTGAATCAAAATAAATGAGAATAATCCAGTTTCACTTAATCAATAATGGTTATTATTATAAGTATTATTTTTATAATAGTAGTATTTTTAAATTTATTTGCTCTTTGAATTGTGTTAAAACAGATTTTAGCCATTAATTGTTTTCTGTCGTTTTAGAACAAGATTACATTTCTTATATAGATATATTATTACTCTGCAAATAGACTTAAAGAAATAAAGATAATATAGTTTAATAAAGCTTAAAGTGCTAAGACTGTAGATAAATTGCTATTTAAATTGTTTTTGATGTATTGTTGAAAATAATGAACAATAAATCGCAATAAATGTACTATACAACTGTGTACTATTACACACTTCCTACGTCACTGTACAATATATCAATTTGTGTACATAAAATGATCGTCACTTTCCATTATAAACTTAATACATTTACAGTCTCACAAAATAATTATTGTTTGATACTTAATAATCAATATTTTTAGATTAAATCAATAACTATAACCATATTTAATATTTGAAGATAATATTTTGGGGTGTACTGAGTGTAAGATTGTCATTTAAAGAATTTAGTTGCAAGTTAAATAGAAAATCAAAAAGGAATACTTAAACATGAAAGACTTCAAATACACAAGGGAAAATTTAAGTTTTATTAATAATTGATAATATAAGCTCTATTATCCATAGTAGGTACCTAATCCTAATATATTAATTTCAACACCTACATGAAGTATGAACTTAATAATAAAATCAAACAATATTATTGTTATTTTGTTGATAAATATTAATGGGAAATGTGTAGATTGTTTTTTGATAATACTATAATGTGCATGTAATATTTGATATAACTTATACAATCAATCTTCAAAACAATAGAACAATAATATGATTCATAGTTGCAGGAACTTAGTAGTGATCTTCGGAAATTTTTTTGATGCGTAATTAATTAAAATATCCTTTAAGTAAAGTTAGTATTGAATTGCTCAGATGCTTTGGAGTTAGGGCATCATATTTGTACTCACCGAGATTACATAGGATGGAGTTTTGACGATCTTGTCGCACGTCGTCGAATACAATCACCCAGCAAAGTCTGCATTATACGCTACATGAGACGTATTAACGTAAGTTAAAATGTCAAATTGGGAGAAAGCACCAAAAATTACAAACAAATACACGAATATGCGATAATAACATTAATAACAAGAATTTTTAGTGATTTTTTCACAACAAAAACAATATGGACGACCCCTATAAAAAAAGCATTATTGCACACAGAAACAGTGTGACCACATAATAAATATTGTAAGCAATTTGTTAAATAATTGAACTGTATTTAATTTTATTGTTCGATAATGTAAAAGCACATTTCTTAAAACTCTCTACTATTAAAAGAATTTATAAATTTCAAAAAAAAGTATGCGTATTTTATTGTTTAAATGTCAAGAGTTTTCATCCTAAGTGTCTACTAATCATCCCCTTTTGAGTTAATTATAGTGATAACTTCACCCTCATAAGATAATCTTTGAAAATTGAGACGATAACATCCA
>PVMI01001698.1:0-11268 GCA_008528875.1 Aulacorthum solani | reverse complement strand
ATATTCCAGTCAGAGGTAAACTGTCAACTCGTACACCGCAGCGGTAAAACGCCACAGCAGAGTACCTAATGGAATATATCTGGAAAAACAATAAAATGCAATTGTATATTTGTATCGAGTTTAAATAATTCAAACAATTTCCATACAAAATAATTGTATCTCGTGTTTGTGGTTGAGGAACAAATGAACGTAAACGAACGTTTAAAAGATTTAAAACAATTATTTAAAATGCAAAGCTAAAAAGACGTAAATTTTATATTTAATAAAAATTATCAATGAAATCATAATGTCATCTTAAGTGTTTGGGATTTTAATATCGACTTATGAATCATTAAACTTTTATGGAGTGAACACCGTAAACGCGCATTCGTTTAAAATAATCAACAAACGTTGGTGTATTTATTTTGCGTGTTGTGGTTTTATTGGAATAAGGGACAAACTTATATATATTTGTGTAATTATATAGCTATTGTAATCATTGTTGTAGTTGTTTAAGCAGTCGGTTACACATTTTGGTATTTTACATTTAACACATATTTTTTACAAGTATAAACACAATATTATAATCTATGCGTATACAATTCTGAATTTATGTTTTTGTTATTTTAATAAAATTTGTTGAGTGCGCGTGTATACTTAAAAAGAAATACCCATCAGCCAAGCCCCACGCCGCCACCACCGCGTGTAAGCCCATCAAAATAGGTTTAAGCATTCTTGGCGCGCCTAACTTCCACAAGGCTACTACAATAGCTTTTTGTCATATTGTAAAAAGTAACACACACAATTATTATTATATTATCATACATTACGGATGAAAATATTATAATATAAACGGAAATTTAATTACAAGTTTTATTATTTTCCAAATACTGCAATTATTTACGTGTCTGGACTGAAAAGTAGATGGGAACAACTCTATAATGGTATCATAATCATATTATATACTTAATTTAAAATATCTAAAGATAAAATCTGGATCCGTATTGCACTCACCAAATGGTAACTACTTGGATGGCTTTATTATACAGCTGTACCGACGTTAATTGTTTAATTCTTACGGATCGAGTTTTATAAATATCTATATTCTTATTCTTGTACAGTTTGAAGAAAAAAACAGAGTCACTACGGCGTATCCACAGTTATATACTGCATACATGTGCAGCAGCGTCCTAAAATATACGTCCTAGTTATAAATATTATAAATAATATATTTTAGTTGAACATCTGAATAGATTGAATAGAATAATATTATATTATGGTATCGATTAAACTACAACACAACAATACTTTTTGTTTACGTTGTAATATTTATTATAATATTTTGAATAAGAAATTTTAAAGAAATTTAATTGACTCCTCATAATATTGAAACAGTTTATTGCATTAAATTTATAGTTTACTTGGAAAACGCACTACCACATATTTTAATATAAAATAACTTGTCGGTTAACGCATACGCAAAAGAAAAAGTGACACGTATATACCATTTTATTTTTAGACGCCGGTTTGTAGAAAAAAAATTGTAATTTAAAAAACATATAACTATCGCAGGAAAGCATCGCAATAGTAATTAATAACTCTCTTACTCGGGCGTGAATGAATTTTAATATTTTAAAACCTTTAGGTATTGACATTATATTCTATACACAGTTAAGACAGATCGATAATAAACGGTCATACAAACGCTTTTGGTCTGGTGACAAATTGTACCTATCCTCCCCCAATTATTTTTTACGGATTTTCGATGTGTTTGTTAAACGACTTTAAACCGTTTACGGTTTATGTTCATGTATAATATACATTATATGGATTCTGGAAACTTGGACCAAACGACTTAGTCTATGAAATAATTACAACAACAAAGCTCCGGGCTATTAAAAACCTGATCGGTGCTGCTGCAAGAATGATAATAGCGTTAGTAACAATATCCGAACGGAATGCGGTAAAATAAAAAACAAAATTGTGGGCCATGAAGGCATGCATTGCATGGGGGAATAACTTGTATAATAATATTATGTTTATAAATACGAATAATATTGTTGTGACACACTACACGAGGTAACCCACGCGAAGGAAGACAGAAAAAGAAAAGTTCACCTATATACTCGTATTATACCTACCTGCTCTACGACTCTACTCCTCGTTATAATATATTATATTTCTGAAATATATACATATTATGTTTGTATACAGAGCGATCGTATTTACCGGCTCCCTGTAAACTATAGCTGTTATTATTATTATTACTCTATATGAACATTTAAACAAATGTTCCTCGAACAAACATAAACAGTCGACACGTATCCTTTATTATATTATAATTGTTTATTCAAATTTCAAACCGCATGTAAACTTGATTATTTTTAAGCAGCATTAGATATTTAGATTGGTACATAGGGAATTTTTTGTCTATAAGTTTTATTTTTAATTTACACAGGTGTAAAATATATTCCGTAGGTACGTATATCATTGCACTGCCATAATAACACTTATTTAAACCTAAAATTATAAATTAGTGGAATAAATTATCATAAAATGCACAATATATAATATATATTATCCTCTATACACGATATTCTAGCTATAAACCGCATAGATCGGTTAGATCGTTATTTAGTCGCCTGGTCTGTGAGTAATTAGCAGTGGTACAAAATACAAATAGGACGATTGGGGCCTCACGAATCACTCAGTTCTCACGAAATCTCAACCATCTCCCCAAACAAATATACTAGCAATGTGCCATATATATATATATATATATATATATATTGATACACATTCCGAATACATTTATCTTGACTTTTCTCTACATGCTTATAGCTTATATACAAAAAAATATAATATCAGCTTGTACAAATATACAAAGCAGCCGAAACCCCATCCTTCGAGACTTTGACTATTTAAGATACTGATAAAAATAGACAATATTATTCGTTATCAAAGGGAAGATGCGGAGAAAGTCATTTTATTATTATACTATATTTATTTGGCATTCCGTAAGTCAACAATATATTTTTCTGTACTATTTTTCCTAATTTTTTCATCAAAATCATCCACACTCAGGAAATATACAATAATAATTATTATAATATTGATCAATGATCATTAGGTCAGTCGTTTGTGTGTGCAGGTGTTGTACCTCGTGCACTGCACAGTTTTAAGTAGGACGAATGACGACGATGACGACGACGACGGGACGCACTTCGTTGCAACGGTGTTTTTCGACGGAGTACGCTGCTGCAAGCACTCCTACGCTCCAGAAGGTTTTCATTAATAAATACGTTGTCGCGATCGTGGTGACGTGGTCGTATTCATATTTTCCCGTTTCCTGCTGTAACGCGTAAATTCATAAGTCATCTCTGTACTTCCGCTTACAGGAAATTGCAGCAAACACTTTACGATCTACGGGGTACACCATAATGGCATAATCATTGGCGTCGACACACTGACCTGCTACAGTGCCGTGCGATAAGATTATTAAGATCTATGGTTCATGATGTGTGTGGTGATGTATATACCTACGCTCTTTACACGCGACGCACAAATGGCTAAATGTCTTAATTGAACGTTAATTAAACCAATTTCTACCGGTTAACGAACAATATGATACAATCGTTATTACAAGACGGTTGTTCGTTCCCCGTTCACATTTAAAATAAAAACATAATTAAAGCGGAGGCGGACCACACCACGCGATGACTACCTTATATATATATATGTATAATCATATGTTTCTATTTTATTTTCATTAGAACGAGATAAAATGAGAGGCTGTAAAAATGGTTTCATAATAGTATATATACCTACTAAATAATAATTAAGTATGCGTGTAGTATAATAGGTATTTATGTGTAATGTATACTTTATACAGGGTGATTTTTTTTGAAGATGATATCTTGAAAAATGTTGATGTATTAGAGATCGAAATTTGAACAAGGAGTCTCTAATTGATGTATCTAATAAAATGATAATAAAGTCTATGAATATGTGAATATAAAATGTATTAAGCCAATAAATTCATAAATAAGTATGTTGCTGTGGTTGGTTTTTAAATTTTTCTTCAATTTTGTAAGTCCGAACACATGAAATTAATATGGTCTCTAAATTTACTTAGATTATAATAAATGCAAATTTTAAACTGCATAATACCTATAGCAATAGGGTGGCAATGTGGCATGCCTTAAGCATCACACTGTATAGTAAAACTCCACTGCGTAACCCTTTAATAATTCTTGTGGCATATTATAATATAATAGAGGGCTAAATGAAAAAAAGGTGTTCCGTTAGTATAATTCAAAGTACAATTTATGCATTATCGTGTTGCACCATTGCAATCCTAATGAAAATTGAAAACAAACAATTTCACAATGACCGTGAACAACTTTGTACCAATTATACGAACAAGTATTATGCGCAGGTACTTAGTATATATATATGTATAACAATATATTCCAGTATATGACCAACAAATGAATAGTTTTTGAGTTTCGTTAGATTTTCGTATAGAACGGTTTAAGGTTGCCCCAAAACAACCGTTCGAGCTTGAGTACCTACTATTGCAATAACCTTGCGTCCTTGCATATATATTTCATCTATGCACTTGAGAAAGAAATCGAACATAAATCCTTTTACACCTGTATAACCATCAATGATAATATGTCCATATTATATTACAAAATTATAGATATTATTGAGTGTAACTAACTAACCATCATGCGGGCGACGACGATGTCCTTTTAACTTTGGTGTATTAATATAGGAACATTTTGGGTCGGTACAACGATAGTGTAACTATGTAGACACATAGGTATGCATATTGCACATATTGTAAGCATAAAGCATCATATAGCCTATAGGTATACATATATACTATAGTATTCATATAATGCATAGGTAATAGGTGATAACAATATACAGCCATGGGGGTCGTGATGACATGGATTTGCACGGGTAAAACGTAATATTAAAAAATAATTGACGTCGTTTCGAATGTTATACCTACCACCATTTAACACCAAAATAATACAGACTTCAATAATAAATAGTAAATCCTAATGGCGTTTGGTACCAAGGGTTAAATTAAATAATAATAATTGTAGGTAGGTATCTAGCTATATAGCCTTCTACTCTTCCGAATTCATAAATCACAATATTGTGAATAGTGAATCGAAATATAATATAATATTATAATAATATGAATTTTGCAACGTTTAACAGTAATTTTCATGTAGCCTGCAGGCGGCTAATAGTGCACATTATAAACTGAAATGTTAAATATTATATGTTTTTGTTTCTTTTTTATCTGTTTAACTTTATTAGTTTACTTAACTAGATATTAATGTTTTATACTTGCTGATTTTTGCTGTAGTTTTTAGTTAATGTATATATTATACAGATTATGAACTCATCATCTCCTATCACCAGCTATGTGGAAGTGTCAATATGTTTAATTTTTCTTGTAATACTAATTTATTTACTGTCATTATTGACAAATATAAAATTATTATTTTATAATATTGCGTCGGTGGCCTAAATCACTAAGGTCGTAACTCCAAAAATGAAGGAAAATACGTTTTTTCTACAAATTATTTACCATTTTAAACTTAAGACCTTTGAGATCTAGCCCGACGATTGATACTTAGGTGCGATACTCGTGTGTATTTATGTATATATATATATTGTATATAGCTGTAAAAGTGAATAAGTCAAATAAGCATTATAACTTTTAAGGAAACAAAAAATATGTCTGTGGAGGTTTTAACAGTTTTTACTGACATTTCAAGATAAGAAGAAATACAAAAATCAAATATTTTGATGATGATAACCACCTATACTTACGTGGCTACTTAGAAATTGTTTTTCGCGACATGGGCATAATTAATATAGCGTACCTATAATAATAATAATAATAATCTTAAAATGGCCAAATTTACATTTATTCACTTATACCGTCCATATAATATTATCTTAAGTGGCTTATATTTTCTTGGCAGCTATTTATCTCGGTGTATTGCGATGTCTCTATATCATAGTAAACTCATTTTATGTCTTTTCGGGAGCGGTTTCCGACTGAATAATAATGACACTGTCATAATTGGCTGGAACCGTGTACATTTAACTGTGTCTTATTCAAACATTACGCATATCGCAAATATAATGGTAATTGAAAAAATAAATATTTTAACAAGAGTATAGAATTTTTAAACGATGAATTTATAATATAATAATTACAGTTGCAAGAAAGACGACGGATTCACATGCTTGATAAAATAAATTCCTTTTGGTTTATTGATTGTTACAATTCGTTTTTAATAATTCAAGTATTTTTTTCTGATAAATTAATTTAATTACACAACACTCGTCAATCCAATATTTCACGTACTTTACTTTGCTAATGATAAACTAATTCAATTACACAATTTACAAATAACGCGTCAATCATCAAAAAAAGTTTGGCGACTTTAAATTCAATACGTGATATAAAACGGTCAAATATGTTGTGAGTGACAATACATTATTTTAAGCCACTGTACTATAAAATATTAATAGAATAGAAAAACTGAAGAAAAAAAAAGTTTCGTTTAATTTAATGGTTAAAAGGTTTTCGATGTATAAATAATAATATTATATGGGTTCGTCACTGCAATGCTTTGACGTACGTCCATCGATGTCCCCTCCACCCCAAAACAGCAGGACAATCAAACGACTATCGAGTTGAATTTAACTTTGTTTACGCGACCGCGCGTGGAAGGAATAAATGGACCGCGAATAATACGGGTTCAACTTAAACCATTAGAGTATAAAACTATTTTGTGAAAAATGACTTTAATGACGCAGAGGAATAAAATATACGTGATTGAATGAAAAATAATTATAAGACATAAATTACATGTATATGACGTTGGACAAAATACGTTTGATTTTCGTACAGTATATATAGTTACTATCTAGTTATAAGAAAATTACGTTTTTTAACGATACCGTTGGACGGCGGAGACGTATCTACAATCGAGTTTTATATCGATGCAATTATATTAATTGTTACTTTTTACAAGTTTTACTGTGTGATGGATGTGCCACGAGCGGACGTGTAACGTGTCTACAAAGTTTATATACATATCATAGTATTATACATTTACGTATCGAAAGGTATATGGTATTGGAATAATTGTAAATAAAGAAAACTGCAATCCATCGGCTTTGAAGAAATATATAAACGAATATAATATATACAATATATATACCTATATATGCGTACATGAAATGATAATAACGTGATAGACACATAACATAGCAGTGTGGCGTATGCGAGTATGTGACAATATTATTAAATGCCGTAAATTGTGTACTTATTTACTTGAGAGACCTACCCGTACATAAATAAATAACGAAGATACGCAGAAAGCCATTAAATAGTAGTTTCAAAAGAATGTTTGCGGCTGCATCAACCGCGGTTATAACGACCTAAGTATATAATATTAGAGTCGGCTGAAAGTTCCGTAAACTATAACTATCGCAATACCAGTAAAGACGATATTCAATTGATCGTATTTTTACACATATTATTATGTATTAAACAATTATGAAATAAATAATATGATATTTAATTTAACGATAGGTATGACGTATGTAATAATAATGGTCACAATAAGACAAAAATGGTACATGATATTTAATTACATGATCATTATATATTTTACACGGTGAAAAAGCTACTTATACAATATTACTATCCATTATTATAGCACTATTTAGCACTTAGGTTTATATAACACCTTAAGTTGACTGTTGTTGTTAATTTTAGTTTAGATGGTCTATGTTTCAGCCAAAAGCGCAAATTGGTGAACATATATTGAGTTGAGAGGCTAAAAATTCCTCTAAATACACGTTACATAAATCTTCATTAAAAATAAATTGACAGTATTTATTTTTCTTTTGGTTACAATTATTCTCGTTTTTTTTTATTAAAATAAACCTTAATAATATTTATTTTTTCTGTTTAAAAATACAACAAACTGCAGGGCAGGTCTGTTGGCTGTTTGAATTTATCAACAAGTATTTATTATGGGATGAACTTGTGCTTAAGATACTTTAGTTATCACGCCTAGATGGATTATAATGTTTCGATTTGATTATGCTTAGTATTTTTCTTTAACCTTATTAATACATAATACATAGGTTATAGGTATTATATGAAACATAAAGTGTATTACACACAGCATTACACACTCGGGTGCGGATCGTTTGAGCTAAGACTTTTCCAGATGCATCTCTGTTAAAAATATAAACATTATAATAATACGTACGTATATACGAACGAAAATGTCTGTGTAATATACAGGAGACAAAAGTTACGTAAATATGGCTCACACTACACAGTAAACTATAATATGTATATTATATTATAATAATATACTTTATTGGTAGTTTTTAGCGTTATTTAGATTAATTTACTGACAAACATAACAATTTTTCACATTAACTTTATTTAGATATAGATAAAATCATAATTTTGATGTTCAAATTAAAAACTAATTTAAAAATAATTACAAAAAAATATGATCGTTTAGACTATAATTATTTTGATAAGCTAATGGTACATTTGTTTGCTTATACATAAATATGGTAGAAAACATCCAAAAGTTAAACAAATATCAATGATAAATATTTAAAAATTGTTGACATTTCGGCTTTATTATAAAATAATATATAGATCGGAGGACTCGAATTTTAATGCCCAAAAACTATTAAAAATAGCTAAAAATGTTATATGTAAAAAATTACCTAAAAGAGTTTTTATTATTTTATTACAAAAATTTAATTAAATACAATATATTAAATATTTTTGAAAGTTTCATATTTTTAAGATTATTCAACGAAGAAAGAAATGGTTTTTATCGTTGAATAACTCAGCTTCTGGCTATATATTATTATATTCTAAACATATAAAAATATGAAACTATAAGAAAATATAAGGTAATGTTAAATTCTACATGTAACTATGTTATAACTGTTAAATTGTGAGCATCTATATACCTAACAAAATTTCTTGGGATAATATTTTGAATTACCTAACTTTAAGCTCCAAATTTTCCGTATAAATATAGGTACGTTGTACGCACTAGAAATTTATAATATGACCTAAAAATGCCAAAAAAAAATTAAATGAAAAATTTTACTTTTGAAGTGCCTACTTATACATCTGTTAAATACCTCTCTGTTACACGAATCGAATTATGTACTTGGATAGTTGGATGTATTATTCTATAGTATTGATACCCCAACTTAAAATGCACTGCTTGATTAAAATCTGGGCCTTATAATGATATTTATACAAATATACCGACACAATGCATGTATGATAAATATGAACATAACGTTAAAGTACTATATAGCCATATAGGTATAGCTTATATTATGTTATATACTTATATATAGTATTATATTATATGTTTATATATATATTATTTTGCTACATGATATATGCTGGAACATACGAATAATATTTCCTAATCGTTTTTAGGTTCGACGCGGAAAAATTATAAAATATTATTATGCACGTTGTGCAAAGTGCGCGCTCGCGGAACCGCGTGTTAAAGCCTTTGACCTGTAAAAACATTTCGACAAATCGTTCGTTTTTCGTCTGTGAAAACGATTTTTTCTCGGTTTTCCGTCATCTTATTATGTATGTATATAGTTTATTATACAGATGAGATTAGAAATCGGAGTTACCGTTTTGACACGTCCTGTCGAGCATTCCGTCTGTCCGCGCCATACACAATACTATTGCACCGTCATAAGACCACGCAGTTATATATACATATCCTATAACATATATATATATAGCACCTCGTTAATAGAACGTGAAGCTTCGCGGGTGTATCATCATCATGGTTTTCCGATCTCGCGATTATCCCTGAGAATAACAACAGCCGAGCTCGAATATATTTTCCTGGACGGTTATGGACATATCAATCCGGCAATCCGTCTGTTCGAATAGGTAATATTGGTAATATACATCATTTAATGACACCCACGGGGATTCGGTGAACAATAACTCTTGTCATTGATGAATATAGGTGGAGGAAAAAGTAATAATTTTATAAAAAAATCGTCCATGCAATTATACTCTCCAAATAATGGTCCTATAAAAAAGCTTTATTGCTGCAGGATAGTGTTGGGGGCTTACCCCTCAATACTTACATAAAACTGTCTTCAGTACACTCCCACACTTACTCATAAAAAAGTACATCAAAAGTGACTTGTTGCAACTTACAATATTATGTTAGGTACATATTATTTCATCGTACGCTTGACAGTGCATGGCGTTGATACGATATAATTCCCCGTAAATGATATAATATACATAGACCAATATATAGTCGCGATAGTTCAACAACTTGTACCTGTACAACACACACACACACACACACACACACATAATATAGGTACGCCACTGCAGCTGCAGCTATATACGTTGATATACAAAAAAAATAAAACAACAGCACTTAATCAGTATTCTTGAACGCCGTTCGTTTCGATACCGTTAAATGGACTATATATCATTATATACTCGTATTTTTCACGCGTTATATGTGCGAGCCTATATAATAGTATATATTATACGGACGGTCGCATTCGCTGCCAGAACGAAATATATATATCATAGTATATAAGTATTACAATATGTATATGTAGGTTCAAAGTACGTACGTTTATGTATGTGTAGGTACATAATACGAGTAAACTCATTTACTTATTTACTTTTTCAGAACACGTTCGCGGGTCGATTATCATATTATTGAACCGCAACCCCCTTCCCCTCCTCCGGTCTACGTGACTGGGAGTATTAGCCATATTATAGTGGAAACCGTCTGTCCGGATACTTACACGGTTGCAGCAGTGATTACACGGTTGAAATATATTAAGATATCAATAACTAGGTACCTATATAGTATATAATATATAATATATGTATACCAAATAATTAAAGCATATTTTTATCGATGCCGTTTTTCAGAGGTTTTTTAAAAAAAATGGTTGGTTAAAAAACTGTGATTTTGATTTTAAATATTGTTATAATTATTTTCATAACACATTATTAATCGACGGCAGATGCGGTCATCATCGCAAATGTTAAGTAAACATATTGTAATATAATATACATATTCGTTGTTTAATTATTGTTGTTCGGTGTAAAGCGTAAGTAAAAAAAAAATATTGGATGTGTACTCCGCACCGACGACATAATTATTGTAATTTATAACT
>PVMI01001650.1:0-22304 GCA_008528875.1 Aulacorthum solani | reverse complement strand
AAATATAATTTTAAAATTTTACGATAAATACGTTATCACAAATATACACACCACATATTTTATAAAAAAAATATGTTATGACGATTTTTCGAATTTCTTAACCAGCCTTGACTTGCTTTGAAATTAAAATAACCAAATTGAGTTGTGAAATATTCTGCTTTTTCTTTTAGTATTGGTCCACTTATAGGTATATTTTTATCTCTAAATTGAGTAAACCATTTGAATAAACATACCTCTACACTTGGATATTTTGCTGGTTTTGATCTTTTACAGTCATTTTTATTGTTTTCAAATTTTGTTTTAAATATCCGCCTTATTTTTTAAAAAATGTTGACAGCGTATTTGGAGAAATATCAAATTCTTTTGCGATATCTTGTTTTTTCCGGTTACTTTTCTCCGCCAATTGTATCACATGAACTTTGTCAGCTAAAGTTAAATGGTTTAATTTTCGATTTTAAGACATGTTTAAAAATACTCAAAAATACACACAACAAACATGACAGGTAGAGTGTAGACACATACTAACCAATAAATACTTATTATTATTGTGTGTGCACTAATAATCAGTTTCTATCTACACGCTTAATCTTTATTATACAGTAATGAAGTAGATAAAACTTATACATAATAATTGACACAATAATCAAGAAATACCCAGAATATCCAGATATAACTGATGTAAAAATATACTTCGACTAAGCTATTCATCACAATTTATTTTTATTTAGAAACAAATAGCCCTGGGGCAGCAAGGCCATTGAGATATATAATTTATAATAATGTTACAACATTTTATGTGTTAGAGAAAAAAAAAAGACCAAGAAAGATAAAATATAATATAAATATAATTTAATATGTACTGTTATTAGATTAGTTTGAGCAAACCAGATTGTTGAAGGAAGGCTATTATATTGGAGACTGGTAGGTTAGATCCGAAGCTTTCAAATATGTCTTCCGGAAGTTGGCTGTGTCCCCTTGCATCACGGTAGGTGTTACACTCGGTCATGATGTGTTTGATCGTTAACTTGACGCCACAAGATGAGCATATAGGGGGTTCCTCACGAGACATTAGGTAACCATGAGTGAGTTTGGTGTGACCTATTCGGAGTCCGTTGATGCTGGATTCTATTTTCCGATTTGAGTGGTTGTTTGGCCAATGTAGGGTTGATTGCTTTATCTCATTAAGTTTAGTTCTCTGTGTGGACCAGAGGTTTTGCCAGGATTTTGCTAATAGAGTTTTATTGTGCCTTTAGCATCGTGAGCAGAGATGTTTTTTGATAATGCTATTGGGGGTTGTTAATGCTATTTTTTAGCGAGCATGTCAGCTTATTCGTTACCTTTTATTGATGAGTGTCCTGAGACCCTCGTCACAATTTTATATTCGAGTTAACAAGACTTATAATACATTAAGTGTTGTTTTAATATCTATTGGAATTAAAAAAAAATCGAGTTGTCGAGTTCTTCGAGTTATCGAGGTTCAAGTTATCGCGACTCGACTGTATAACACGTATCTATATAAAAATAATAAACTTATTGCCAGGAGAGTATTTGATTGCTATCCTCCGCAGCTTGTAAACGTTTACCACTGATGCTGTTGCAATTATTGTCGTCGGCGTGTTTGTTTTCGTTGGTTATAATAGTATTATGTATATGTAGTAAATTATATACTTTCTTCTCTCTACCCCTACCGCCGAAACGCGAGATTTACGACATATATCACTATATGAGCAGTGGAAACTACCCCCGACTCCCACGGAGAAACGTCTATTGTAGTTCGATATCGGTTTTATAATCATATTTTAACAGCTCATGTTACTATATAATATAAACGGAGATGTTTTGCCAAGCATGCTCAAACTCTATTTTGTATCAACTGATTATGTGTACTGATTCAAATTCTGATTCTCTGAGATAGGTTTTTGGTATACATAAAACATATTTCAACGAATACATTTTTAATTTTTTTATGATAAGTGTTTATATTTCTATTTATTTTAAACGAGAGCCACCTTCTTTACTGCACATAGCATGCACATCTTTTTAGGAAAATTCTATTGTTCTTTATTTGAAAGAGTAATTTCTGAGTTATTAAACATATTGAACTGATGATAATAGACTTAGGAAGTGTGATTTTCGCCTTTTATGTCTGAGTCTTATTGTCGTTGAGCTGTTGCAGACTCTAAAATAGTATGAAATCAGTTTCTTCTGAACATTATGAATTTTATATTATGACATATAAAAATTATTTTACTTTACTTGGCTCGTTTGCTTGTTTATTAAAAAGATTTTATTATTAGGTATGTTTTGATATATTATTAGGAGAAAAATTTACTGCGGCAATCAAAACTATTATAGAATGCAATAATAATTGTTTTACATACTGTCTAATGAGACTTATTCTAGTTAAAAACTGAGTGCTATGGCAGGAGCCTACAATTTAATTGAAGAAGTAAAGAGATCAAAATCGATTACGTAATTTTATGACAAATTTCTATGTGAAAAATAAATAATCATTTTATAATACGAGAAAGAGAGAAATAAATAGTATGTATTCAAAATGGCATTCCGATAACACGCAAATAATATGTTTAAAATAGTAAATAAAAGCCACAATATAATTGGAACAGCTTAAAGTACATACTACAATGTGAGCGATTGGACGAGTAATTGATTCGATTATACATCGCTTTGTTGGTCTGTTCTCTATGTAATGCTTCTGATTGCAGTTCCTGCTGCGGTCGGTTTGCACAATACGGTTTCGTGGATAAAATCGATACAACGGCTCAGTTGTATATAATATTATATCGGTCGTCACAAATTCCATCCAAACGTATATAATATTATATATATATATATATATATATATATATATATGTGTGTGTGTGTGTGTGTGTGTATATACACACATCGTATATATGTGACATACGAGGTTTCGCAGAACATTCGTCTCACCCCCTATGGATATAGTAATATATATATATATATATATAGAGTACACAGCTGTTACGTCTGGCGAGTTAAACTATCGTGACAGAGTCAATTATCAATCGTATATAATAAATATTATATGTGTGTGTAATGTGTATTATATAGTAGTCAAACGTCGATATATTGCCGATTTCCTTTCAACGAAACGTGTGTGGTGATGATCGCTGCTGTCATAATTGGTATTATATAATCAAGTTAAAGACTCGCGTTTAATTAAATTTGACCAACTGTTTGATTATATCGGACAAAATGTATTGCGCAGTGATCGGGATTCAAGAATGAACTTGGAACACTGTTCTAGCAGAGATGTTATGCAAGCCACGGCGGTTTGTACTATGTATATTATACAACGACCCTTATACTTAATTGTTCTTAACAAAGCGTATAATATTATTATCATGATCTTGCGTTTTATATTTTTATAGATACATTGAAACGACTATTTCGAAAATATTGATAAATTTCGTTTGTTTAGAATTAAGCCCACCATAATACCAAAATCGTGTATATTAACTCTTACCCCACAACGGTATTGAAGATTAGCAGATATATAAATAAAATGAAAAATTTGTTCATAGTTTAAATATTATCGACGTACGATATATGCGGGGAAAACGAAATATAATTTATTCATAGTTCATACTATACAATAGAATGCAATAGAGTGAATGTGATAATAATATTGCGCTATCTAGAAGGTTCTAAACAATATTTCCTTTTTATACGCAGCATACGTTGCACAGTAATATTATTGTTTCCCTTGTTTTTGTCCTGATACATTTACAACACACCATTCTATTATTTTAATTATAAGCAGTACTAACAGTTTACGACCACCATTTTATCTCATTATATCATTGTCACCACTCGCATGAACCTACATAATAAAGTAAAAGGAATTGATAACTGTTATACGTAAACCAACTGATACCGACAATGTTAAAATCCGTGAAATACCTAGTAGACATCTTAAGTATCAAAAGTTATAAACTGCTTACACAGTTAAAAATGCCATAAATGTATACCTACCCAAGGTATTCACAGATATTTTTTATCAACAGCAGCGGCTGGTCATTATAATTGGGCCTACTCTAATAAAGCACAAAGTCAGATAAGTTACGCCCATCAACACAAGTCGAACGTTTTGGCACCGCAACGATCCTATTTTAATATTATATTATTATCATGAAACGTATTGTTTACGCGTGCTCGACACGCGTTTATTATTACTGTTGTCATTTTTTCTATACAATTTCAAATATTCCCCCTTGACCTTTAGAGTATGATAATATGGACATAATATATAGGCGAGATAATGTCTCTAAAACATCATTTGATAAGAACATATTATGGAAATATTCAAATATGTGATGATATTTTATTGTAATAATACCTATACCCATAATAATATACATAAAGTTTAGAGCACTAACAGAGTTGACATGAATTAACACTTTTGGTAATTTTAGAATAAAAAGATAAACGGTATTTCAACGAAATTAAAATAATATAGTAATCGTAGCTCGATATCATCCCATTCGATTATTACCTTAATAATTAACGTAATTAAATAAACGATCTCATACGAAATGGCAATTTTTATATACTATGGATAAATTATTATTTACATAAATTCGTAGTTAAAGGTTTTCCTAAATTATAAAATAATAATTCAATATTATTATATTAACATCAGAGACCACTATTTACTTCGAAAAAAAATTGATGTAGTTTTAATAGGCGATAGTAACAAGAGTGAGGGGGAGAGTACGATTGGTTAGAACGAAAAATGTGACTGAATACAACCACAGTACCACGCCGGATCACAGGTACGTGGTAAATAGGTGATTATTAAAAACCCAAATAAAGACTGCTTACCAAAAAACCATACCAATTTAATACATATTAGATGTAACATCGTATAGATTTTTCCTGTATCGTGATTTCCTGTTATTCTGTTTTAAGACTTATACGAGAAAACTGAACACGGTGTAAGGTCACTCTGCAGGTACATGAGCGTGTTTAATCGAATTTTCAATCACTCGATTGCTCACTGTGGCCCTGTGGGGTAGTATTAAACGATGAATAAAACTTTACAGTGTTTTTCGATTAGCGACATTTTCAATGTACTTTTAAAGTGTCAAACGATTAATATTGAATCAGGATTCGTTGAGTGATTTACTGAAGTCGTATACATTTATATGTACGGAACCTAAGTAAAATAGTATCTGGCCTTACAACCATTACTTTGAGTATAATATTTAAGGTTCATAAAATATATATTATTATGTAATAAACAATTATATTAAATATTTCAATGATATGCCATTGCTGATAGATTCCGTTAATTTTTTTATTTTTAATAAGTATAATATACCATCTAGACAAGACGTATAATAAAAAATACTGATCAAGAGACTAATTATTATTATAACTAAATGAAGTAGGTTAATTTTTGTACAATTTATACTCGGTGTGATAATCTTGTTTAGGTGTTGATAACTATATTTTATCGGTATAACATATTTGTTGTACTGTTGGTTGGTGGCGTCTGGTACCACAAACATGAATTTTAAAAAATATTAATGAAAATAATAATATTATGTATTTACTATTTAACAAACCAATCAAACTTACCCCGAATCAGCATAATATTCTTTGATAAATATATACATATATACATAGCAATATTAAGGTATCATATTATTTATATGCAAATAATTATAGGTATGAAAATAAACTCACGCCTATGCATTTCTGCAATTGTGTTTTGTACCGGATATAATATTTTCAAAAATTTTAAATATATAAGTATAGTATAAGTATTATAGTACTGCAGTTTTGTTGTTTCTGAAATGTCCCTAAAAATCTTAAATCACGTATTTTGAAATAGACGCAGTTTTAAAAACTAAAAGTATATTATAACCTAACGTTGACCTACATATTATTATGATAGTAGATCGGTGTTAAAAAATCGCCTAACAATAAGCCGAAGAATACCGGTATTATTTAATATTTCACACGATGAAATTATGCAATAAAAGCATAGGGACAAATTTCAAGACACAATCATACATGTTCAATGTTCATTTATGTGAACTGTGGAGTATAATATAATTATCGGTGACGTTCGAAGCGTCTCTTATTCCAACCATTCGTCAACTGCTGCGGGGGTGTAATTCAATTGGGATAACAAAAATTCAACAATACAGTTACATTATAGTATTATATTATATTATTCGTTATTAGTCGAGAATTAAACCATATCGAAACGAAAACAACGGGTGCGGCAACACGACAGCTCAGCTAAATATATAAGTGTAAGGTGGTAGAACGATTTAATAGTGGTCGTGTTCGATCTTAGCTGCTGATCGTATATACCTATAGCTACAGGTATATTTTGTATAACACACACATATATATATTATTTTTTCTAATACTCGGTGATCCCGTCCCAAACTTAATATAATACTATAGGCATATAAACGAAAACAACAACACATTAGGTTGTAGTGAAAAACACAACAATTATATTATAAATGGGTTACCTGCATGTGCAACAATCACCTAATCTTTTATGTTTTTACCGTCCCTGTTCAAGCACGTCTGAAGTTTCGTAAATATTTTATACAGTGTGGTGTATCTGAGTGAAGATTTGCATGTCGAAGATTTTTTTCATAGTTTTGCTGTCGACTTTTTGTGTTTTATAATTATATATTATTAAACAATTCGAACAGCTGCAGCAGCTCTGATACTATTATATACTACACGCACAAACATAAAACTATTTTAAAAATTGTGTACAGACAATGAACTATAGTAATATATTGATTGACATTCTGATTAATATGAATAATTTATTATTTAATTTTTTTATTATGTATCAACAATTTCAGGAAATTCCAAAATAAAATATAAATCGCTATATTTGTATGAATATGAGTACCTACCTATGTATAATGCGTCTATGACGGTGAAAGTTTTTGGATTTTAAAAATGTGTAATTGCCCTATAACACTCTGCATAAAACTCACAGTGTTTTCCCATATTTATAATACATTTCCCCCTTTTTTGTTACTAGGTGGTATTGTGTAGAGTTTATCAAAGTAGTCAAATGGTTATCAATCATTACTACTAATAAAATGTTTAAAATATTAAACGTCACACAGGCTAACCAGCTCTAATCTGGTGGTTCTAAACACGATGTCTACAGAGGAGATATGACCAAGCACAACACAACAAATCATAGACGCGACACGATTCTGCAGAGACACAGACATAGGTACTGCAGTGTAAAGACTAAAGGAAAATCGAGGGACGAGGGTAGTTGACCACGTCCACCTCGAGTGTATAACTTAAGGCCCTAACTTGGTCACTGTTTATTTTTTCATTCCCCTCGAATTTTGATGTATCGTCATTATAATATAATATAAACGTCGTAACTCGAAAGTACATAGGTTAGGTTAATATATACAGACGCCGAGAGTCGGCTGTACAGTTTTTTTTTTTGTCTTTACTGCAGGTCAATCTCTAATTCGTCGTCGCCTCTTCTCCAAAGTCATGTTTTTTTTCTCTGCTTTTATATTTTTATTATTTTACGACGGCGATGCGTGGCGTCTACGCCGTCGTAAAACTGTCGGGGCGCGCGGCTACCTCTCTTTGGTTTCTGCGTTCACCGCCGCTACCTCTATATTATAAGTGTATATCATAATAATATTATACGCTATATAAACACTCTTGTTATATAATAAATAATAATAATATATAGTGATAACGTTGTGGTATTGTATCGTTTTATGTACATAATTATACATAATATAATATATACATGTATATACATGCATACGGCGTGTTATCGCATTGTCCGGCCGTCTACACGCTCTATTACATATCCGTGTGGCCGTGTACTTAATATAGTATGATACTATTGTATTGGTGCAAATGTACACAATGCACTGCACGCGACCACTAAAATGACTCTGTCTGGACCGTTCACATTATATTGTATTATATTATAATTTGTTACCGTCAATGATGATATTAAAATATGTAATATTCGGAAGTTATTAAAAATGCCTAGTCGTTTTGGGGTTTAGTCGTCCGAATATTACTATAATTATGGTAGTCTGCAGACAATGTCATAGCAAACACATAAATAAAAATAATAATTTTTGTGACTGACCAGTCGGTGTCATATATGATATATTAATATAGATAGATTCAGCACATGCACAGTAGTCAAAGGCAAAATGAATATGTCTGTAATAGCACTAAATGATGAATTTTAATTTAATGATAATTAAAAACTGAATATTATAAAATATGTACTTCTGCAATTCGATAAAAATTTAAATCACTATTTTATTGTGATTCATTCGAACATAATTTCGCATTGCAGTAGTCTGTGACTGCTATGCCTGTGACATTTTGAAGTACAGAGCCTTAGCTAAGCTGAATAACAAATACATATTTTATTAAGTTCAAATAGAATTTTTGAGATCCTATTACGATACTGTTGTACTCAGTAGTATAACTTTTTGGACAATCCTTGTATTACCGTTAATCAATAACAGTCGAGGCACCACGTGTTCAGGCATTATATTATTTGACTAGCCACTTTCAACAATGCCTGGCTTTACGATGTTCACAGTAACATAATACACAATACTTTAGTTAATATAATATTCCACACCCTTATATAAATCTTACATAATATAATTATCAGCTTTAGTACTTCATGGCATACCATATACATTTAAAGCCAATAATATAATAATATATAATTTTTAATGGACATATTTATTTTTGTTGGATCCACTCGATATATACCTATTACTAATACCAAACGTACTATCCACAATTGAGTAATATAATTTTTTTTATCATAAGATTAGTTAAAACGATCATAATAAATTATGTAGATATCCTATTTATTGTTGAAATATTTATTTAAGTTTATTATATATTTTACGACGTGGATAATTATTGCTCAGTAAAAAACTGGTTGTGCGTCAGATTTTAAACTATAATACCGAACACATTCGCATTACAATTTGTATCTAATATAGAAAAATTGTTGGAAATCGAATTCTCAAAATTTGGTTTTAATACTTGAATCTACAGTAGTAAAATATATTTTTCAGTTTCTTTTAATTATTAAATAAAAATATCTTTACAATATAGTACCTATAGTAAGTATCTATAATAAGTAGGTACGGCTAATAGCTAATTAAACGGTCAAAATAAGAAAGTTCTCGGCAGTGCACCTGCAGACAACACGAGAAATATACTTAAGAAATAAAAAATGGGCCTGCTGTTCACGCTATTAATGATACAATGTATTTACCTACAATAGTACACACACATGATCTCATGCTAAGAACTTAACTATTGCTCTGCAAATATTCGATGATTGTGAAATTGCTAGTAGATGTAATTTTTATGACCAGTCTATAATATTTATTATTTTAATATTGTACAATACTCAAGAACTGAATTACGATGATAATTTAGGAATTGAACACTTTTAATATGAAATTATACAGTAAGTTAAATTCGGTCATCAGTATATCAACACGTACCCAAGTGAAACAGATTTTATGACTGCCTCAATGCATAAGTAATAAGTATCGAATATACTTCAACTGTGGGTTGGAAAAAAAGGTGAGATATAAACTGCATTATAAACGTTGTAACTTATAACACCTATATTATAAACGTCCAATTTTCTAGTGCAGATGGCTCGGCGCAAGGATCTCATACAATAAGAGTAATAAATAATAACCTATAATGATATTTATTGTTATTCTCCGTTGGAGACTCGTTGAGAGTCGAATCGTCAGCAAACTGCAGCAGCAGCCTCCACCATCTCCATGGCCGACCGGGTCTACACCGGCTGCGCGTAACACCGGCGGCACAGTCGTACCCACATCATTGTTAATATTATACCTGCCTATAGTATTATAAGTATTTAATAATAATATATCATATCATACGAAATGAGTTGCATGTATACGGAGTGAGCGGGTACAGCGAGTGTAGAGAAAACATACAGAGTGTTTTCGCCGTCAATGACGGTTAGCTGGAAACGGGTCGTATACAATGCGTATTAATTATATTGTGGGTCACGGATGTATCATTGGTTTCTGAATCTCTTAAACGACGATTGCTTCACATATTATTATTATTATAATATTATGATAATCCTCTCGCACATAATAAATAATATACCTAGGTAATATGACTGGTGGGTTAATCCGCCGTACTCGTATTATATACCTACACGGCCGCCGCAGCTCCCGTACTCGTGTAATCATTCAAATAATATATATTATAATATTATTATTCACTAGACCACGGTGTCGAATGTCCCCGTCGTCGAAATATCGTGTTAAATTTAAAATAATAGTATTAATAGCACCACCCGGTGGTGGTGGTCGTCGTCACTTGACGTATTATCCCGCCGCCACGCCTAGCCTGTCGAACAGAGGATTAAAAAAATTCGAAGAATTAAAAAACGTAAAAAAAAACAAAATATACCCGTTCCGAAGATAAGTCACTATATAAAATTATAATATTAAGTATGTATTTACGATATACCTACTACTGTGCGTATAAGGTTTTATATGCTTGTCTATACATGTATGAACGTGTTTATACAATAATGTGTACTTAAAACTTAATACTTATTATATACTATATATTTATCGTGAAGGTTGACGATGATTTATCGATCCATCCAAGTTGCGCCTATATACGGTCCAACCGAATATCATTCCACTCGTTAAACTATATGTATACAACTACATCTGACAGTTTTTTATTTTTATTTTTTGTCGTCGTTGTATACTCTGTCTCGGCCGTCGATGACGCTCTGAGCTGCTACACAACGAATTTCCAATATACATAATATATACTTGAACAGGCCGCAGTTAACTCAATCGTTTATTATAAATATTATATTATGTTAATGTCTGTCGCGGGTATTAACGAAAAATAAGTATAGTATAAACAATTCTGATTTTAAAATATCAACGATTTAAAAAAAATATGAGTGATATAACTTTTGTCGTTTATTCAGTATATAGGATATCTGCTAAATCAGCCCGAAGACGGTAAATGCGAAACTATCCTCTTTTTTAGTCAATATGTGGTCTGAATCAGCTGGTGTCGTGGGCCCTGACAATAATATTAAAAAAAATACTAAAAACTACCTGTATAATTGATTAATATCATTATAACACTTAGTTTAGGGTTACTTTACAATGTTAAAGACATTGGTCATGAGAAGTTATGTAAAGTAATGTTATTAATATTATATATTCGTTTTCAAGCTGTTCAATTTATATGATCGTGAGTGAATTTCGTGTGTCCAAGAGACTTTAACGTTCGGCTATACGGAAGTGATCATAATATTATATTATATACAACTATACAAGACAATTGCCATCAATGTCTTTTTTATTTTTTAATACCTATAATCAATGATAATTATTAATGCATATTGACAAAATATTCAAATTTATAATAATGTAGATAAAAGTATTTTTAATTCTTGATTTACTTAAACTCGAATTGACAATATCATTAAAATGTTTTTATTATACACTCTCGTAGAATGTATAACATTTTAAATGTTTCACCTTAATACATCATTGCAGACATTCAAATATTTTCTGTCATGATCACAGTTTGTCTATGACGTTACACTGCAATGGTTATACTTACAATTCGACACAATATTTACTTATTATTGTTATTTCCATGTTTCAATATGTACCATTATATTTCCAGAAATATATTCTACTTTAGATGTAAAAAATCTGAAAAATTATGATCACAAGAAAATGATCATTTTGTGAACATGGATACCTACACTGAAGTTAGTATATAGTAATATAGTCATAAACATATTCCTTTATCAACAGAATAGTCGTTAAAGTTGAAAAACATGCCTATATTTGATCGTGAAAACGGTACACTTTCAGTTGGAATAGACTTTCTGTAAGTAGGTTATAGAATTACATGTAAATACTTACTTATATAGTATTGGGGTCTTCCAAATAACACTGGGAGCGCTGTCGTACTGATGGTTAGGTGGTTTCCCCCCTACATGAAGTCGAGATATAATTATCACTTATCAGATTGTATTTGATAATATTAGTTGAAATTGATTTATTATAAAAAGTAAAATAACCATAATAAAACTACGTACATAAATATATGTACCTAATCGGAAGGCAGAAATTGTTTCCATCAGAACGCGTTTCGTTAATCTGTTTTACTAATACGGCAATATATAGTTCACAAGCGAATATCAAAAAACAACCTTTAATGTTATTTATCAATATATACATTATATATATATATATATAAAATATATTATACGTGTGTATATATATATATATATATAGTTTATTAAGCACAATTATGGTTGTATAATATATATATATATATAGTATCCCGAGGTAATAAAAATGTACAAATCAATATATGTGGGCGACGGTCTTTTACAAAAAAAAAAGTAGTATATGTAACATGTACAACAATTATATATTATTAATAATATGTAATAATAGTACCAATAATATTATATACTAATAAATGACATATTCAGCACGAAATGTATAATATATAGGTACAGCTCATACCTATATGCATAAATAAATGATAATAATATATAATAAAATATCACTAAAGCTACATATAATATATATATATATATATATATATATCTACTTACTTAATAACTTTAAAAACGAAACACTTCACCACCTCGAACATAATATATTATAATATGGCTGCATATATAAAATATAATATAATCGCGTCTCTTTGATGACGATTATTATTACAAATCATTAATATATCTACGTATGTTTAGGTATATAATATTATAAAGTACAATATTGTGTACTTAATGTATATTGATCAAGCGATATTACATAATGTATACTACATTACTATGACACGATAATATAATATACAATATTATTATATTATTATTTTGAAACATTTTTTTTTCATTATTATTTTATTCAAACAAAAAACATACAATAATCTGGTCCAATGGCAAATTAAGAGTAATTAGCTAAACAATATTGAAATGTTTATATTTTTTTTTCATCCATTCATCGCGTATCTAAACTATGATATCTATACATGCACGCATACATTTTTATTGTCTATATACATGATTTATATTTATATGTACAGTACTACATTGTGAGAACTTCTTAAAAACGATACATAATATACCTATTTGCGTAATGCCACATTTATTCGCTATACATAATATAACTAAATAATATAATAATATAATATCTAACATTGCACGCGTACAAATTACAAATAAAAATTTACAATTTACATAAATAATAATATTATCTATATATATAATATATACACATAATATAATAACTAATACCATAAGGTACCTTATCGATAATAATAATAATATTACGATCGTAAAAATGAGTGATACGTTTATGCGTCATATTGTGTATATTATAATGTCATGAGGCTACCTGTACAAAATTATAATCATTTTATTGCAATAATATAATATATGCATTGACAAATTCCCAAAAAAATACACAAACACACATACCTATTATTATTATTATTATTATTATTGTTTTATTATTCTCACATGCATCTGACACGGCAAGTTATAGTGCGTTATTGGAATAAAATTTTATTTTAATAACATACAATTTAAATAATTAAGTCGATATTTATTTCCCTTCTCTTGTACACGGGTTACGGAATAAGTACATCGCGAATGTTTGAAATAACCATCCATCTTATGATACATAATGGGATAGGCTTTGGGCCCTTAAACACATAGTTTCGTGATTTTGATTAAAAACTGGTAAATCGACATTAGATTGCACGTCTTTCCTTCGGCAGTTTTCCCAAATGTATCAACACTATTACCACTTTGTTATAATATGCATAGGTATATTATATCCACTGGCCCAAAAGTCTTAACCGCTTCCTCTATATGACTGTATACAATGCTTAAATATAACAACCGGAATCACTCACAGGCTCGAGGAGATGATGTCCCCGACCTCTACAAGTAAAGCAGTATTATATTATGTCATCATCGAAAATGGCCCAGCTCTCTATCATTCAAACCCCCCTCTCCCATAAAACCACCAACACTTTCACTGAGAACATGGCCAATGGAAGGTTTACAAACTTTCGAGATGCACTCGTGTATATGCGTCATATTATACCCAAATACTGCTAATAATAAAAATAGTAACAATAATAATAATAATAATAATTTGAATATTAATATAGTATATCGGTGACAAATAATAATATGTGAAATAAAATGTTATATTTTAATCCTATAAAGGTTTCAGTAAATACATTACTTGTTTAAATTAAAAATACACACAAATACATAAAATAATGGCGTGGGCATGGTGTATACGAAAAGAGAACGATAATAATATAATATTACTTAGGTGTATAGGTATTATTATACGTCATTATCTATGATGACTATAAAACATTATACGACTTGCACTACACCATAAAAATAAGAATAAGAATCAGCGTGATGATACAATACGATTATTATACTTGCTATCACGCACTCTGTGTAAAGTACATACACATACACACACATATATGTATATAATAAGTTCGATTAGAACCATAGTATAATATGGGATATATGGATACTATATTATGACGTTAGGTTTATGGTTTTGCGTCCCCATATAAGATCCACACCACATCAACTCGAACGCAATGCGTACAATAATATTATATATCATATAATATGTATTATACAGAGTGATTATTAGTTTTCATCACGTCTCTGGAAATATAAAGAATTTTTTTTATGTTTATTAAAACTTTAAATGTGTATTTTTTTGCAGATATAACGTTTAAACACAAACCGATTTACATTTTTGAATTTTTTTCTATACATTATTTCAATAATCAGTAGATATTAATTGTTCTAAGGATTAAAAATTCCTCGTATTTCCCGAGATATTGCGATAAAAGAACCTCGTACCTACTATAGTTTGTATAGCATAAGACGCATATAATAGAATAATCATCACAGACAAATCGCATAAAAATTAGAGATTTCTGTACACGGTTTTAATGATAGGTAATAATATATTATGATAAAATGACTAAATTACTATCACACGCTTGTACGTAAAATATTATTATTATACATATAAATATTTGCATTCATCGAACTCAACACCGGCACGACCATTAGCAGCGCGTCACGAAGTGGCATGTAATATAGACCTCGTCAAAACGCAATATTATTATTCAATATTAGTGTGGCGAGGACTTAGGAATTTGAGTGCGCCTGATCGCGACGGCGACGAAAAACGAAAACCGCCGCACGCGGTCCGATAGGTCCGTTCAGCACATGGGCGAAGCGACCGGAGGCTGCGACAGGCCAAAGTGACCTGGCGGCGGTTGCGGCGCGACCGGTGATCCGCCGACGCCGCCGGGCCCGCCGCCGCCGGGCGACATGGCGGCCGGAGACCAGGCCTGCAGGCCCTGCAGCGCGCCCAGACGTACGCCGCCGTCTCGGTCGTCCATCATTGACTGCATCATTTTCGTGGCCATCTGCCTCTGAGCTTCCCGTTCCTCCATCATGTGACGTCTGAAGAAAAAAGGATAAAAAACCATCATTAATATCACGTCGTTACTATAATAATTATATATTATGCGAATATTATATATGATCAGTTTGTGGACACTGTAAAATGATAACAATAACTGGAGGCCACTTTGTTTCGGAGAAAAATAATATTGTTAAATGTGTATTTATACATGTTAATATGTTATACACATGTATTATAGTCATACTGATTTCCTCAAAAAAAAATGGAAAATTTGTTTTTAGGATATCCCTATATGCTTTTTCTATAATTCTTTATCAGCATCCGTTCTGATTTATTTATTCTGTGATATTTTATAGGCATTCATTGTCAATGAACACATTATTTTGTAGCGGAAAAGAAATATTATAGATTATTATTAGTAGGTATTAATATTGCTACAAATATTATTGCTGCAGTGCAAGCGCACACTATATACACATTATAATATTGTATTGCATACTCGCTGTTCATCGAGAGAGCAATCAGAGGACCGACAAAAATAAATATTTTACATTTTTCTCTCAAAAATTAACATAAGTCGTTTGAGTTTACTTGTAGGGCCTATTTTCAAATAAATATGTCAATAGTTTATATCGTTAGTATTGTTATGTAAATACTTATTTTTAAATCCCACAGTTACTTTCCTCTAACTTATGCACTTATACATATAAAATATACTGCAAATTGATGTGTTACATGTTAAATATACCGTTAAATTTTTAATTTTCTTATACATAATAGTAGGGTAGGTATATTTGCAGTTAGTCTTGTAATTTATTATATATCATAACATTATATGTATATTGTTGTTTTACAAGATATACAATAACGGCACTTATTAGCCGTTTGGAGTGTTATAACTTTAAATACATATTACTATTATTACACATATTATTGCAGTATAGGGAAATTGAAATCTTCATATTCTTCAACTAGAGGCGTATACGACGCTAAAATGGGTACAATATCTATTTTGCATGAATAATAACAAAGCTGAGGCAAAGTGCACTACGCATGAATAATCGAAAACCATATACGAGCCCCCAAATGTATATAAAGTCGTGATTTGCAGCGTTGAGGAGTGGGTGGGTTCATACCCCGCCGTGTATACAGGGTAAATGGGTATTATTGTATATACATAATATACGATATTTCTATGTTTCGGCCGTCGCGTCGACAAACAGATGACACGACTGACAGCCGTGAAAATCGCTATCTGCACTATATTGGCCTATAACGCGCCGTGTACATATTATATTATATAAATATATCCTATACATGTATAATGTATGTACCATATAATAGTGTTTCCTCGAAAGGGGGAGCGTATAAACGAGTGTGTGCGAGAGCGCCGAAAGTTGACAGTTTAAAAGCCGGTGTGAATAATTCAGCGGTTTTTAAAACGCAGTTTAAGCGGATTTCTGCAACGGTCCTGCAGGACACGATGCCGCCGCCTCGAGTCCGATAAAATATTAAACGCCTTTGGCCGCGACCCGTCGGCGAGCAAGACTTCCGCACTACTTTTACGTGTTGTTATATACTTATATTAAATTTATTTAAGTGTTTATCGGACCCGCGAATGCGAGTTATATCGTACAGCGACGGTCTCGTGCGATGGGACGTACCTATTACCGCAGCCCAGTAGGTACTCGTAGTCGAAGACTTAATAAACGTTTTCCGAGACAGTCTAATAATTTAATATAATATATAGATCTACGCGTGTATAGGTAAAGTGCAGCTTCTAAAATACCGCATTGCAGCTGCAGGTGTTCTACTATAAAATTGTTTTGAACTACAAATAGCCTTCACTAAAATACAATTTTCTATCAAATATTAATTTTGAAGAAAAGTATTTCGCGACTTGAAATTAAAGACAATAATATTTTTACTGTACTTTAGAAGAAAAAAATAATTTTCAAAAAGCCAAATCACGAGGTCTGTGTGTGCGGTTGTCGGAGATACGGACAACAATATGTATCAGGCTTTAACCGGATCTAAGGCTTATATTCGTTAGCGGTTGATGGAATATACCCGCGAGACATAAACACATAATAAATAATAATGATTCTAAAATAGCCCAAACATATTGTTACACCGCATTTGCCCGTCCAATATTGTTGGTCGTTTAACAATCGCCACCGTGTAGTATTAGTAATAAGTAATAACCAATAAGGTAGGTGCAATGTAAAAATATATAGTTGTTTGATCATATAGTTGTTAGATATTGCAATTCAAGTCATTTGGTGGAATGTTTTTTATTCCCTGTATACCTGACAAAAACGATTATGGTGAAAGTTTGGTTTTTTTTAACCGTTTGGCGATTACATCGAGCTTTTATGAAAACTATTTCCGATAGTCCAAATATGTTCACATCATACTAATAACGATAATAAATACGAAAATCGTAAGAAAATTCAAAATATTACATTGTTGATACGTAGGTATATAATAAAAAAAAACCTATATTGTAATATTATAATGTAACAATCTAAACCAAACTGACGTAGGTACGTAAGTAAACACGTAAATTAAAATCCTACACTCGCAATAATATGTATATTATTATAACAGCTATCGTGCGAGCGTTTCTCCCTCTCAAGTCTCCTCGATACGTGTAGTTACCTATATTATGCGTAATATCCTCAAGCGTATTAAGTCTTACAAACGATTTCATTTCCATATACGTTTGCGTGTAGGTACGTTTTTCGCACATCCCGTAAATATTCGATTTACTCAATATTCTTTGTATAAAACAACAGACGCCGCCGCCGCCGCCGTGTTAAACGGTGTAGAAAAGACGAAAAAAAATCTTTTTATATTACATAAGACCGGTGCAGGCGTAGGCGGCATGTTTTTATATTATCGTGTAACGGAAACGTCCGTTCGTATACATAAGCCTCACGTTTCAAAATGACGCTTGCCATTGAGTATGTACTACGATATTATAATATTATAGTTTGGTGGTTGTAGCAAAAAAAACATCGATCATTTCATGTTGTTAAGTAGGAAATCCGGGTTCTCAAACTACACGATAATAATAATTATGCTGCACCCGGCTAAGAATTTATCGATATTGTGACATCAATGCGCTACAAAAATATATTTTTAAAAAACGATGTATAATTATATGTTTTGAGATAATATATAAATGGGCAATGAAAAAATGTTGGATAACTAGCGATAAGGTTTGAGTATGACTAAAAAATGAAAAAAAAAACAAGAAAAATATTATTACAATAACAATATCGTGAATTGTTTAAGAATCAATGGAAAGTTTGAAAAAAAAGTTGTTATTACGACTACGTGATGACGGATAAAAAATCAATTAGTGACAAAAGTTGTAGGCAAATATAGACTTGTATAGTATTCTACTGAAAACGAGTGGCATGTGCGTGTCATTTAATACTATAGGGCACCATATAGGTACTATAACCTATGGTGAAATAAAAATGTCAGAAAAAACTCTTTACGTGAATGTTAAAAAATAATTTCCCCGGCAGGGCAATATAATATTATTATGATGCATTAACAACATTATATAGTTAATGAAATTTAGCCGGTCATTCATACTATATAACACATCGGGTAATAATTCCTATATAATTATATTGACTGCCAAAATGAGGTATTGTACAATATGTGTCAATGTATACGGGCAAGTATAAAATCGTATACTCTTGCCGGTGAGTCATAACCACTAACTTTATAGATTCCTATACAGGTAGGTCCAACGTATATGAATTCGTTTTTAGTAGGCCGTCGTTTTCCGCCGAGTAAACTTTTATCTCAGTAAATGCTGTTTAACTTTCGTGGGTTACCTATTGTAATAATAAATTATTTAATAGGTACATTTTATGCACACATATTATAATGTACAGGGTTAGCATATTATGAACTCAGATCATGAGACATATCATAATTTGTTATTATTATTAACAGCGGTCTAAGAAAATGTGCAGTTTCGGCATCATTATAATAATAATACATATGTGAGCATACCTAACTTGTAGTTAAAGTACCACAGTATCGCGCTTGGTGGTAATAATTAAGGTAAGTACTTTTCAAAAACACTTTATAATACGACCCCGCAAGGCATAATTATTGCTATTAGTAGTTTCAGCAGCAGCAGCAATAACTATCCCTCTTTACACGTGCAGCCGATTTAATTAAACAAATAAACGTAAACAAATTATTATGAATATATATTATATTCTTTCGCTTTGTTGTTAGGTTAAATCATTGAAGTAACGATCATGTAAGAACATATTATTGTATGTATTATAAATTGATATTCAATTCTTACTTTTAAATATATTTATAGGTAAAGGGCTTATCACAAAGACCTTACATTTCTAAACGTAGTTTTAATGTAAAATTGTCTGATTTTTGAGATGTGTTCGAGTAAAATATCAAACATTGTCCCCTGGGAGAACTGACGAATTCTGACCAATGGAATAGTCAATATAGAATTCTGCAAAGGTTTCTATATTTAATGTCATGAATTAAATGGAATGTTCGAAGGGTGAATAAAGTGATGTGCGATTTACCATTTACCTAGTCGTGATTCTGATTTAAAGTGAAAAACAAATTTTTAATGTTTGGAAAATAATGTATAGTACCTAGCTCTTTACTTAGCATATTGATATTGGTCGATCGATGTTAGTACTAAACAGTCACTAAATTATACCAAGTGAAAATAATATCGAAGGAAGCACATAAAATAATTAAAACGGAGTCCATGATGAGTGTTTTGTCTGCAAAATTTAATCAGCATTCGATAATCTTTTTTTATATTATATAGGTTGACACAGTACTTACACATGAACGACCATCGAAAAACTATTATCATTTATCATATGATAATACACAATATATAGGAATTTTATTCACCCGTCGTCGTCTGCAGTATACGTGTTACTTACCCATAGTAGGCCACAGATATTTATGAAATAAATATAAATCTATTAACTATATCTGTATATACTTATCTAAATATAGATTGATAACGACCTACGTCATATTATTATCATCTGTTGGTGAACTAAATTTCACAACAACATACGAACACAACCTGCAGCACTAATCCATTATCACTAAATATACGTTTTATTTAAGACGTTACGCATTAAAATGTATTTCGTTAAAATCTTAGTAGTCGTCGGGTTTTCGTAAAATGATATGGACACACAGCGTGTCATGAGCTCGCCTTGTGTCGCGTCGTTAATATTATATTACCATTACCTAGGTATATGTATATGTACCATTATAATGAGCGCGCACGGGTTAATGCCCAAATTTCAATGTGTCCTTAATCCGTCAGCGGTCTCGCTCTGCGCCCCAAAACCGATCAGAGGAGACGGCGGTGCGGGTGAGAGGAAAGAACGCCGCCGCACGACTACGCGGTCGCCTGACGGTGGGCGGTGCGGGGGGGGAGCGGGTCCGGTGGCGCTTCGTCGGATTATTTTCGTCGTCCCGTCGTGTGGCGCCGCCGGTCCGCGCTTATCGCACGCACGTCTCGCCACTGTCGGCCCTTTTTTAGTTGCGTCTCTACCGATAAAAAATAAAAAAAAACAGGTTCGACTCCTCGCGTACCGACACCACTCACCGCGCACAGGTAGGCAGGCATATACCTAACAATTATACACGTGCCGTGTACGGTTATATCGTACGATTGTGCCGTCAATTATTTGTTTACCTCTTAAATGAATAGCGTTTGTTTGTGTTCGGACACTGGGATATAATAATTACGTGGGTGGTGCTGCAGCAGCAGTCGTCGTGTGATGGGTACCCTGCTATTATAATGACAATGCGTTTGTACCGCCGTGCAGTTCCGAGTACCGCCGCAAAGGAAATGACCGCTGCAGATTTAATCGTTTCCCGCAAAAACCAAAATATAGGATTTCGTTACAAAAAAAAAAAAGAGTTTTTGATTAATCTCGTGAGCGGAGACGCAAAGATCAGGTACCTACTTTACCGCAAGAATCGTATGATAATATTATGTTCAGAGCGGTGGTGTGTTTATAGAGTTTTCGAATGAAGGGAGAGAACCTTAAACATCTCCAGTACACCGCCTACTCAACATTGAAGACAGAGTGAAGTGGAACAGACCTCAAAAACAGTCATAAATTAATGTTTCTGCAACGATCTGAATATCATTTCATTATTGTTCGACAGGCAATAATTCTCTGCAGTCGGCAATAATAGTCTATCATCTATCGCCAATAGGTATATGCAAGTCGATACTATAAAAAAACAAAGTCTATAGTTTTCTATACATATAACAGAGTGATATAACACACTCATCGATCATAATCAGTCCCCATACAAACAATTATGCTTAGAATGATAAAATATGACGGACGCGTCCGACAGTCCTGCAGCAGCACCAGCAGCGGCTGAAGACTTGACCACAATATTGTATAATCTGCGCAATCGATAAAAAAAAAAATCTAGTCCCAGTCGCGATCTCCTACCGCTGCACATGCACCGCTGCTGCTGGTGCAGTCGCCGTCGTCCGAGCGGTAGTTTTATTACGCCTCTGCAGGTACGGAGACGACGGTTGCAGCTGCATCCGATATCGTGCAAGTGGTGGGCGAGACCGCGCACGCTTGCTCGGGGGAGGCAAAACAAACAAACACGTCCATTTGCCTGTTTACTCTT